>APFE031168269.1:31312-77622 GCA_000404065.3 Pinus taeda | reverse complement strand
AATAATATTAATTTAGTTGAGTGCTTCAATGTAGACATTATAGACTTGATATGTACAAGATGAGTATTTTATCATGTCACTCCAAGATGTTTAGAACATTATAAGAAATTAACTATAAAAAAATGAATGTATTCTATAATCTATTAGAAAATCCATAATGTTAATTGCCTCCTCATAGACTATGATAGTACCCAGCCCAATTTAGGGAACTTTAAATTGAATTTAAAAAAGGCATGAAGATGGATGGATAGATCCTCTATTATGGATCATTCTTTAATATTAAAAAAAGAAAGAAAACCCAATGAAAATCAATTTTTTGAGCAAAACAATTTCTTTGCTTAACATAGGGTACTCTTTACACATGAACCTTTATTTCCCCTATATTGAACCTTTCAATGGTTTTAGAGAAATCTAAGTGCTCATTCGACAATGATTTTGAGGATTTGACATTGTAATAGTTTATTGTCTCAATTTGTTATGATCCAATGACTATATTAAATGAACTAGAATTTTCCACTACATTAAATGAACTTGAATTGCCATGCAGAGGTTTCACACTTCTCATAGGAATATGCAAATATGTTTTTCACATTAACATTAGTAGTGTAAATTCTCCATAACTACATTTTGATCTCCTCATATTTTTTAAATGATCTATTTCCAATCAATTCTCACATAAAAATATGTGAGTATGTATTTTTTGAAATAGATATATAAATTTCTAATTTCCAAAGGGAGATGAGCATACATAGCTTAAGTGTACAATGATAGACATTCTCAACCTTTCATACTTAATGTATATAATGACTCACTTGTGTGTTGCACGTAATTAGATATCTATGATTTTAAGCAAGGCATGCATATATGTTTATATAGGGTGGATTGCACATCAAATTTTGCATGCTAGAACTATATCTAAATAGCAAACTTACAAAATTAGAAACAATGTCTACATAAAACTCAATAAAGTAAGTTTTAATATTAGAGGCTAAGTGGAAATATTTTTTTGTGCCAAGTTATGTCCTTCAGCTTATATTTTCAATAACATAGATTATTAGTATATTCCCTTAGATTTGTGGTAACACATGATTAAAATTTAAAAACCATTCTACCCCACTATAATAAAGTGCACATTCTACTAGCTGGAAAAATATGTTCACAGTTTGTATTGCTTCCACTCTAGAAATTTAAGCTAGAAAATATTTCTTCAAAGTAGAGTAGAGCTTCTTTACACTTAGAAGTAACATAATTAATTTTAATGTCTATATATATAGATAGAGTGTATGGGGTACTAAGCTCTTTACATTAAGGTATTTTCATCAAAGAGACATAATTGAATAGTATATATTTTATCAAACTCGCCCAAGATTTGTAGTTGACTCCATTGTATTAAACATCTCTTATATGTTCTCATCAAGTGAAGTCAGAGAGGTTTTAATTTTTTGATTTTTTTTTTATGAATTTATGATGTTCTAATGAGAATATGGATCAGTATGGTTGAATAGTCTTCATTGAGACTGTCCAACGATATTTCACACTCTGAAAAAATCCTTCGAGATGAGAATTTATGGAATTTTGAAAAACAACAGTAGTAGAGGACTTAAACTATGGGGAAAAACCCAAATCACCAAATTCATTAACAAGTGTGCATCTTAAGGGAAAATCTATGGGTCAATGATCTGATCAACAGTGAGTAGTGGCATAAGGTGCATGAAACTTAACAATGTTAAAGTTCAAGCTTATCTACTCAAATTAGAAGAAGGTGATAGCTAGATGATAAATTGAATGATGGATATCCTATTAACTTGTTCGAAGGTTATCTAGGGGTATCGGCATGTCCTACAATGAAACATGGAGCCTCTCATGGGTATCCACATAGAATTATGATGTCATGATGATATCAACATGCCAAGGACCATTGAGCCCCTAAGAGCAAGTCATGGGGCATGGTGATATCGACTCTTAAAATTTAGGTCCAAAAATCCATGATGAAATTTAGGGGCAAGGTCATGGTTTCGATGGTCATATGATCAAATTACGATTGAAAATCTAGACTTTGTGGCATGTCCAACGACCCATGGTTGACTCCCATAAGTTTAGATCCACCAAATACAAGTATAAATACACATGACATCGAAGAGAATGGCATAAACTCATGCAAGGGTAATGGAAAGCATTACATGTTTTGTGATTGTTGGTTCTGAGTTCGATATTGGTTCGAGTTAATTGATTTCAAGTTTGGTAGTGGATAGCAGGGAGGTTGAGATGTAATCATTGTGTGTTTGGAAAGTCAATGGAGACTTGTGGTTGAGCTCCACCATTTTGTTTTTTCTTCGACATAGGTATGTGCTCGAGTCTTATTGTTGTTTGAGTGGTTTAGTTCCACTGTTGTTTGATTGGAGGCTTACCGTCAAGTCTCTCTATTGTTTGATTGGAGGTTGGTGGCAGTGGAGATCCACCCTTATTCTTTTTATCATAAATAGAGATTGATGATCGAGCATGACTATTATCATTTAAACGTAAACAAAGGTCAATATCTTAGTTCCACATTTGTTTGATCAGAACTTTATGGTCGAGCTCCACTATTGTTTGATTGTAGATAGAGACTAGTGGTTGTGCATCACCATTATGGCTTGAACATAGACATAGGTTTATGGTTGAGTTCCACTATTAATTGATTGAAGGCATATGGCCAAGTTCTATTCTTAAGTGAGAGAATTTCTATGGTCGAGTTCCACTATTGATTGATCAGAGACCTGTGGTTGAGCTCCATTGTTGATTGATTGAAGGTTGTGGCTAAGTTCAATTGTTAATTAATCAGAGGCCTTTAGATGAGTTCCACTGTTGATTGATTGAAGGTTTGTGGAAAAGTTCCACTGATTAGAGGTATGTGGTCGAGACCCATTGTTGATTGATCAGAGGTTGTGGCCTATTTCATTGTTAATTTATCAGAGTCCTATGGCCTAGCTCCACTGTTGATTGAATGGATGTTGTGGATGAGTTACATTGTTTTTTTATTATTGGCAAGAGGCCCATGGTCGAGTGCCACCATTGTGTTGTTTGATCACTTTATAAACGATCATGGCAAACATCCATTGTTTTTTATAGTTTGACCAAGAGGCCCGTGACCAAGATCCATTATTGTTTAATCAGTTACAAAATCCCAATGGCCAAGTCTTTCCATTATTCATTTGGGATCGATGATGGAAGCCCTTGATAGAGATTGACTTTGTTTGATCATTGAGAAGAGGGTTGTGGTCAAAATCCACCACTGCATAGTAGACATTATTGGCCAATAGCTAAGCTCCATCATTTGTTACATATATATTGAAGGTCGAGTTGATAGATGCATAGGTGCAATAATTTGTTGACAAAGGATGGTGTCTGAGTTCCATCACTATATGATTAGGATTTTTGGTGGGCAAGTTGTTGTATGGAAAACATATAACCATGTTTAAGCTTCACCATTGATACCATGGTTCATTCCATTAGATCCATTTTTTACTGAGGCTAAGTGTTGGTCTAAGTTAGTTTCTTTGTTAGCAATAGTGGAGGTCAATCCCTAGCACATTTTGGTTTGACCCCACTCCTCTCGGATGAGTTATCATATTGACAATTTAGGAAGATGATATAACAAGCAATGACATAGAGCGTAGTTGGTAGTGGGTTTGTATAATGTTACCGATGTGACTAATTCAAACCCTAACAATCATCAGATCAGAAAATTAATTTTTATTTACACCTAAAACTTACATTTTGTTGAACAATTCAGAAGTAAAAAATGTACATTTTGTAGAACTATTACTGGGAAATGGCCATTGTAACACCCTCATCCACATCTACCCAAGTAACTGGCCAGCCAAAGTAAATATGCGACAAGAGGCCACTATAATGGGTTTCAACCTCCTAAGTCACCTTAAGGAAGTGGAATCGATGAAAACACACCACACAGACCTTCCACAAGAGCAACAGAACTCCTAGGATCCATCCCAACCACTTAGGTAACTAACCTCTGAGACCAATTGAATTTTTAGACCATCAAACCACTGGACACTCCCTTGATATGGAAAGGGGTGTGTCTGGGAAGCTCGAGACACTCCCACAGCAAGGGAAAGCGAGTGTCTCGACACTTTTCTCCTCAATATTGTGCCTGTGAATCCAAGATTTGTACCACTTTTTTAGGCCTAGAGCCTAGAACTCAATGACAGGTTCAGAAACAAAATTTCATAGGGGGACAAAGATACATTTTCAAAAACATCAACAAGGACTAGATTGGATCCCTACTAGCCATGACATGCATTTCGTCAAACATGTCACAATTATGAAATCTACAAGTTTAAAAAACATATCTAAGCATAGGGGTCTCATACTTATCTGAGAATCTCTAAGAATCATTGTTCCCTTCTATCATTAGCTACATTATCATCTATTAGGCCATAGATATATTTTTTATTCATTTACAAATCAAAACATGAGGAGAGCCATACATCATCACTATGATACTACATGATTTTAACCAACATAATAACAATTGAAATATCAAGGATACATCAACTATAGAATCCAAATATAAACCAATACATTTGCACATAAGATACCAAGGAAAGAACCTCTTATTAATGAATGAAAAATCCAACCCAGTATGGGACTACCACATTCCACCTGACCAGAGATTGGTTGATCCAAATATCTCTGCATCCAACCGCCCTTGTGCCATATTCCAAGAATGAATGTGGGACTCAAACCAAATGAACCAACCAGGGCAGCCCGAGGCTAAACCCCCTCACCCTCATTAATAAAAACCAGATTTTACCACAATCCACACCGAATCACTAGGACAAAACAATAAACATGTAATAACAGGCTTTACCATGATCTCCACCAGATCACTAGGCCAAAACAAGCATGGATGCAACCAGATTTCTCCACCTACACCGTGAGGAATTTTCTTATCTCCTAGTCTATAGGCTTTACTGCAATCCACACCAAATCACTAGGCCATAACCAAGACACCAGTCTCTGGGCTTTACCACAATCCACACTGGATCACTAGGCCCTAATTGAGACTCCAATCTATAGAATTTACCATACATCCCATCCCAAGATTACTAGGCCTGATAGAGAGCACCCACCTCGAGGCTTTATCGTATATCTCAGCATCCACTGGTCGAGGATTCCTAGGCCCACCGAGGAAACACAAAATCCATCTTAAATGCAACCCACATTATGGTTCAGGGGTTACTAGGCCATGTGTTCTTTTATTTAAGAGATCCACCTCACTCAGCCTCGAATCCATCTGGGAATCCAGCTCAAACAAAACATGAGAACCCCATCACACCATGGCTATTCAGAAATGGCAAGGCTAGGCTGAAAACACTGTCACACTTGGAAAAACCCATGCCATGACAGAAAAGAACTACATGCAATACCATGCATGCCAAATGTAGCAAGAAAATCACACATGCAAATCAATACCTACAAAGAATCATGTTGTAGTTGCTTGATCCTACTCTTCCTTGCTTAATCCTTCCTTCCTCTTGCCTTCTTTGCCTTTCTTGATCCAATGCCAAAGTGCTCCAAGAAAACTCTAAGTGTCCAAGAGTGAGAGAGAGAGAGAGAGAATAACGAGAGAGCTCCAAAACTGAACTGACAAAAGGTTACACTGACCAAGCCTAAGAAAAAACTTGCCAACTGATCCTCAGAAGCCTTTTTATCAATGAGGCCTATATTTTCTTAATTTTCCTTAATTTTCCTCCTCACATGCAACCTATGACCTTTCACCTTTCTTTTCTCCTAGTTTCCTTTATTTTCATAAATAAAATGCCAATAATTGCCATTTTGCCTTTCTAAATGCCTTAGCCATTTCCTTTGCCAATTTTCTTTAGCCATAATAACCTAAATGAACACCCACTAAGGTGTTTTTCCCAACAATCAACTTGGAACACATGTCCCATCAACTGTGGTTATTATTTTTTCCTTTATTAACATTTTATATGGAATTTTGACCAAGGTTGTTATAACCATTTTGTAGAATGCACATTGAAAGGGTCATTTTGTGGAATATTTAATTTAATATTTGATTTTATATAGTTTTAGGGGGTTTTGGGCTCATTTCTAAGCCAAATTGGATTTCAGAAGAAGTATGATAATCAAGGTTCATTGGTGAACACTTATGAAGGCATTAAAGCCTTAATAATGTATTTTTAATGATTAGAGTCACTATTATGCATTTTGGGAGCTTATGAGCAGGTTGCAGTTGGTTTTCATTACATGGAAAGAACAAGTTCTGAGAAGGTCTTTATGTGATTAGATTAATTAACATGTTGGAATAGGGTATGGACAAGAGATGACAGGTTATTAAAAGCAGTATGAAAATAAAAATTTGTTCAGTTTGAAGATTTGTATTGATTGAAGAGCACGTGGATCCATTATAAAATATTATGTAAAGTGGTCCATGTGAAGAAGGAGGTGGGTGTCTCCACCGAGGTTGGTGCACCAATCAAGTCGAAACCTACAACAAGTTGAATCTTGGTAATTTATGAGGTTGGTGCCTTAATCAGGTTGTAGCCTATAGCAAGTAGATGCTTGCATATTTTTGAGGTTGGTACCTCAACCAGGTTCTAGCCTACCTCAAGCAGTTGTTTCCATAGTTTAAGGCTGGGCCTCCAACAAGTCAGTACTTGCAAATCTATGTAGTGAATTGAAGAAGAAGAAGAAGACGACAAAGAATTTGTGGTTTTTTCCCATATGAGTTTCCACGTAAAAGCTTCTGTCCACTTATTTTTATATGACGATGACTTCTTGATGCATTGTTGTATTTATTGTTATACTACAAATTGTTATTGTACAATCCTACATAGTTTTCTATTGGTAAAATATGTTGAAATGTTAAAATTTCCACCACACTAATTCACCCCCCTCTTTGAGTGTGACCTTGGGGCTAACAACAACTGTGGCAACTGAGAATTCGACGACTACCAAACTTATATGATGACACCTCAATTTCTAATATACACAAAGAATAGAATGTGAAAATTGATAGTTTCTCTAAATAAGCAACAACCTTGGATTCTAGTTAGCTGGAGGTAAGAGAGTTGGATACAAACTCTACCTTTTCCCCTTATACTACTCTTCTCTTCTAGGCTAGTTGGTTTTTTTGTTAAAGCTTTGTTGGACAGACTTTGACATGGAAAAACCTTTTGGACCATTTTGTTCTTTTCTGAAGACCGTGATACTTGACTTAACTTAAAAGAATTGTTTGGAAGCACTTATATTTATACTTTGATTCAATTTTATTGAATAACAACTATATGAGTTTTCTATGGGAAAATGAAATACTTGTGATGTATTATATATATATTTATAAGGTTTTTAACTTTAGTTAGATGTGAAATATTTCTCTCCAACTAGTTGCACATCTCGTTATTTGTGTGATCAAGATAGCGTGTCTATCTTAAAACAAGATCCATTTATTTATATGTGTACATTTTCATTGAATGAATAGAACACCCAACACAATTTTTTACTTGAATTAATGATTACTATCCAATTTTCTATGAGAAAAAATGAAAACTAAAATCCACATAGGTGGCATAGGAGGTCATAGGTTTGGATTCTTTATGCATTGTACAATGCTCACGTCATTAAAAAAATGGTATGTTGGATGTTGACAAGTGGAAGCATGTTTAGTTGACACATAAGTTAGTAAAATCGGATTTTAAAAACAAAATAAACAAAAGCACAACTAAAGATATCAACATTGCAATGTTGGATGCATAACTCATAAATTATTTTTACTAATATGTGTATTTTGATTTTCATTTAGTGTGATGATTGCAAATCAAAAAACAAATAGTAATGCAAACGTTCAGTGGACTTCTTAACACACATTTACTCAATATCATAGTTATATTTTGTCACTCTCATAGTTTAATTTTTATTTTTAGCCAATCTACATCAAAACCATAACAATGCACATCATATGATGTATTATAACACCATTATAGATTACAATCATATTTTGTCACTCTCATAGTTTAATTTTTATTTTAGCAAATTTGCATCACAACTATGACCATGCACATCATATAATATATCATAACACCATTATAAATTAGAGCTCTCAATCATAGAAATAACATTTCAATATCAATAGGGTCTTGGTAGCTCATTCCAACTTAGCATATCAATCCCATCTAGAATTAACAACTAGTTTAAATGTGTTTAGGAATGCTCCCCAATGGTGGTAAAAACCATAGCCTATCCACTCTACAAACCCTACTTTTCTTTATATGGATATGCATAATTTACAACATCCACCTTAAAAATAGATTTCTATGTAGAAGTTGGAGAAAAAAAAATACAAATTTCAAGATTAAAGCATTTAATCAACTATGTAGCTTCAATATCAATCAAAATACATACCCAAATAGTACTTCTAGTAGAATTTCTAACCATTGAAAAGTAAATTGGAGCTATTGATATTATTGGTTAATGAAGCAAGAAATGGCCCTGTAGTAAAGACAAATGTGAGTAACACAAGGGTTTAACCCACACTAGAGGCAAGAATTACAATGGATCTCACTTGAAATCTTATAAGAGAGTTCTCAAGTTATCCAAGTCAAGCTCTTGATCCATATATGGATTTATCAGGTGTAGAGGGTCTTTTTTGGGCTTGTACTAGGACGTGCTCATTTAGGAATATAAATAGATGTTGTGGACACTTAGAGAATGACACAAAGCATGTAAATCCACCTTGCCTTTAGAACATTTTATAAAGGGGGGTTGTCACCTAACTTGCCCTTAGCTAGCCATCTTCTCTCAAGCCTTGCTACTTCCACTTAGTTGTATGATATAGTCTTGGGTACACAGGTTAGGCCCTTTGTACGTGGCTCTTTTGCAAGTGGCTTTAAAGGGACAAATTTTAACATGATGTATGTGACACTTATTTTTCCAACAAAGAAATCAACAACATGTCATTGTGCCTGTTAGTGAGAGAAAATAATATGAATCTTGCAACACTGCACTAAATGATGCATATGTTGGGATATGTATGATTGAATATACACTGAGTTATACAACATTTAAATCGAATAGTGTATATCCCATCCTATATAGCATTTAATGCACCGCTATGGAATGCATATTGTCCACTATCAGTGAGTAGTCTTCAACATGTTTAGTAAGAAATAAGCCTTACCTTTGAGGCTTGAGCATTAATAGATGGCTTAAAGGGAAAAAAAATCGATACCATCCCTAGCCAAGATAAATTGGTTTGACTGGCACACTAGATTGGTGGATATACAATTGGACTTTTCATTAACTAATAGTTAGACAATAATATTGATTTAGTTTGAGTGGTTCAATGTAGGCAATACATATTTGATATGTACAAGATGAGTAATTTATCTTGACACTCCAAGATGTTTAGAACATCATAAAAATTAACTATAGGAAAATGAATGTATTCTATAATCTATTAGAAAATCCATAATGTTAGTTGCCTCCTCACAGACAATGATAGTACCATGCCCAATTTAGGGAACATTAAATTGAATTAAAAAATGGTGTGAAGATGGATGGATAGATCTTCTATTGTGGATCACACTTTAATATTAAAAAAAAAATGCAAATCAATTTTTTGAGCAAAACAATTTCTTTGCTTGACATAGGGTACTCTTTGCACATGAACCTTTATTGGCCATATATTGAACCTTTCAATGGTTTTAGTGAAATATATGTACCCACTTGATAATGATTTTGAGGATTTGACATTGTAATGAAATAGTTGATTGTCTCAATTTGTTATGATCCAACAACTATATTTGATGAACTAGAATTATCCGCTACATTAATTGAACTCAAAGTGTAGAGGCTTCTCACTTCTCATAGGAATATGTAAATATATTTTTCACATTAACATTAGTAGTGTAAGTTCTCCATAGCTACATTTTGATCCCATCATAGCTTTTAAATGATCTATTTCCAATTAGGTCTCACATACAAATTCGTAAGTGCGTATTTGTCAAAATAGAAATAGAAATTTACAATTTTCAAATGGAGGTGAGCTTAGATAGCTTAAGTGTACAATGATAGACATTCTCAACCTTTGGTACTTAATGTATATGATGACTCACTTGTGTGTTGCACATAATTACGTCATAAGGTGTTCCCCTCTGAAAATAACTCTTCTAACTACCTTCCTGTCATAATTTGAGCCATTTGATCCTTTGTTAAACGATTGGGTTATGATTGTCCATTGATTTAAATTGAATGGCGGTTGTGTTAGGTCTTTGCAGTTAACGGCACTGTGGTGGATGTTTAGCAGCCTCCATGGCTGCGAGACTGTTGAAGGTGGAGCTCATCTACACCTCCTTGGGCAAGAATTTCATGGTCCGCATACTCTTCTTTGCAATTTCCCTGGCTGTTGTGTCACAATTTTCGTGGCTACTGCGTTTATTCTCTACATCATACACGACACTGCACTAGTCCCAGATGGCCTTTAATCCCACAATCTCCTGGCCTTTAATTTTTTGGTTTCCACTCTAACCGATAAATATCATCCTTGCTCCAAGAGTAGGAAATCCAACTGCTGAGAGTTTGGGATAGAGGGTTCTAGTGAGAGGAGTTACCATGGTAACTACCTCTCTCTCCCGCATCGCCCCGCCTTTAGCCATTTTCACCTGTGCCTACAGGAACCCCACTCTCCAACTTGATTATTTTACCATAAGGGTTGTGACCCTATTCAATTCTCTTTTATTTTCAAGTTTCTTGTTTAATCTTGTCAAGTTTATTTATACATGGATTTTCTCTCGCCAGATAGTTGTAAGGATGGAAGTGGACTATCTAATGCCAAGGTAAATGTAATTTTAATGAATTTGGGTTTCTTCCAATTGCTGAGAGTTTGAGATAGAGGGTTCTGATGGGAGGAGTTACCATGGTAACTACCTTTCTCTCCCTCGTCGGCCTGCCTTCAGCCATTTACACCTATGCCTACAGGAACCCTGCTCTGCAACTTGATTATTTTACCACAAGGGTTGAGACCCTATTCAATTCACATTTATTTTCAAGTTGCTTGTTTAATCTTGTCAAGTTTCTTTATACATGTATTTTCTCTTGGGAGACAGTTGTAAGGATGGAAGCGAACTATCTAATGCCAGTGTAAATGTAATTTTAATGAATTTGGGTTTCTTTAAATGCTTATGCAAATTTTTAGTACAAAACTCCTAGGGTTTAAATTGGCTACGTCAATCCAAAGACAAAGCTTATGTACCTAATTTTTTTTTATAAAGATCTAATTAAGAATGATTTAGGTGGAGAAATCATTAAATAATTATCAGGGGTTGAGCTCAGTGATTCAGTAGTAACGATAATGGAAGAGAGCCCTCAGATTTCTGTCAAAATAAAGAAATTGGAGAAGATCGTTGAATCATTAATAGAATTACAAAAAGAAGTTGCAAAGATCGTTTATAAGGTAAGAGAAGTTGAGTCGTAATATGTGTGGAGGAGAGATGTTTACAAAATCTTTAGTATTCATGAATGCAAACTTGGAGAAACTCTTTTGCATACAATCTGTTTGGGATATCGATGTACATTTGGCATTTAATATTTAGAATTGTTTAAGATAAGAAAAAAGTAAAGAATTTTAATGGGCCATGTTTGTATGCATCAAAGACTTTTATTTTATTTTAGAATTTTGTAATTGAAATAAAGATAGCCAGGTAAAACACTCATTGACATTTTTTTTAAATATGCAATTGAGATAAAAATTATCAGCTAAAACACTCATTTGCATTTGCTACCTTTTGTTGTTTTATCTTTCAGTTTGGGATTTTCTTGGTAAAGTTGTGGGATGCTGGAATTTATTTTGTTTTCTGAGTGCCTTTTGTTGTTTTATCTTTCAGTTTGGGATTTTCTTGGTAATGTTTTGGAATGCTGGAATTTATTTTGTTTTCTAAGTGATTGGGTTCTGTGTAATATATTTTGCAGGGATTCCGAAAGATCGTCCCGGGCTGCTGGGAATTAGCCAATGAATATTGTTTATTAAATATTTTTTATTATTTAGAATTTTTTTTCATTCTTTCATTTTTGATAATTTTTTATTTATTTATTATAATTCTCTTTTTTAGTTTTTTTTCTCTGAAGTTTCTTTATAGTGTAAAATTGAGATTACACTATTCTACTTTTTAATTAACTAAGAAAAGAGCCAAATAATTTATGTGTATCACATCTCATTCTTTGTAAAAAATCATTTACAAAATTTAAATATTTAATGTAAATTTATATGATATTAGATTATTAAAACTATGGTATGAAAAAATCCAAATGATTCATGTTAATAGAAACTATGAAAGGAATCACAATTGATTTTAAAATAAGAGTGTAAGATATTATCAAAAAAAAATTAAGACAAAAACTATGTAAATGTAATTTTAATGAATTTGTGTTTCTTTAAAAGCTTATATAGATTTTTCGTACAAAGCTCTTAGGGTTTAAATCAGTTACTTCAATCCAAAGACAAAGACAAAGCTTATGTACCTACAATTTGCTTATAAATATCTAATTAAAAATGATTTGGGTGGAATAATCATTAAAAAATTATTAGGGGTCGAGCTCAGTGACTCAGTAGTAATGATAATGGAAGGGAGCCCTCAAATTTCTGTCAAAATAAAGAAATTGAAGAAGATTGTTGAATCATTAATAGAATTACAAAAATAAGTTGCAAAGATTGTTTATCAGATAAGGGAAGTTGAGTCGTAATATGTGTAGAGGAGAGAGGTCTGCAAAATCTTTAGTATTCATGAATGCAAACTTGGAGAAAATCTTTTGCATACAATATGTTTGGGATATCGATGTATTTGGCATTTAATATCTAGAATTGTTTATGATAAGAAAAAAGAAAAGAGGTTTAATGGATCATGTTTGTATGCATTGAAGGTTTTTTTATTTTATTTTAGTATTCTGTAATTGAGATATAGCCAGGTAAAACACTCATTTATATTTTTTTTAAATATGCAATTGAGATAAAAATGATCATTTACATTTTTTTAAATCTGCAATTGAGATAAAAATGATCGGCTAAAATACTCATTTGCATTTACTTCCTTTCGTTGTACCAATGACATGTATGGATGCTCAACAATGATTAATCTAAGATGTTGAATCCCACTTATGAATCCTAGATGGATCCACCACACAAATCTCAATGTGGGGTTTTTTGTCTCGGGATCAAGTTGAAAACCCCAGGATTAAGCTAGAACTAGCCATGCCAAGTTCTCAACAAACACAATAAGATAGACAAACTCAGTATGATCCAAATGCCTAGCCCATGTCCCCTTTAATAGACTTGATGAACTCTTTAAAAACTTTATTTTATTATTTTCCCTTGAAAAATGAAGGCAGATACCATGGGTAGACTCTGTCCATTTTGGCCATATCAAGAAAATGGAATATTAGAAATCCTCCCACCCAAATATTTTTTGCCTTCAAGAAATCCACTTCTACCCACAACAAAATTGTTTGTATACTGATACCAAGACACCATACAAACCTCTGCTAAATGATCCTGAATGGATCCTTTAATACTTGGATCCCAAATAATCCTCCAACCATTCCGGCCCTCAATAGATTCGCCTGGATCCCAATTCCACCTACGTCATGGGACTTGTGGGTAATGATACCTACTCCGCCTCTATCATTGCCCATACCTAAGGGCCCAAACTAAAATATGCCCTTGGCTAAGAGTATCCTCTTAGGAATAATCTGATTAATAAAGTTTCAACTCATAATCTCTTGCCAATCCGTCATGTGGGACAGGTTTAACGCATGAATGCTTGCACATGGAATAAGTCTACTATGTTGATGATATCCAACGCTCAACTCATGCTACTCCACCAGGTCACCTAACATGATCCATTTGGAGAACTCTGCCTTGCTGGCCCTAATGTATAAAGGTGGGTTAGTAGTGTCGCAAGCCCTATCTATGTACTCAAGTTGATGGTTGCTTTGGAAATCCCAATTGTACTACTCTTGTTGCCTTGTCAGGGTCTTGAGATGTTCCTCTACACTAGACAACTTGGTTGCTGACTCGGCACACACCCCTATGAGCTCCTCAAATTTTCTATTCTCTTGTAATATAATGTCTTGAGATGTCCAGACTTTCTCCTTCAACATCATAATTTTTGTCTTGAAATGATTGATATTTTCCCAAAACTCCTCTACTGATAGTTTTGGTGCCCTGTTGAATGTCTCTGTATCTGTTGGCATCAAATGCCCCATTATCATAGCTCTAACTTGAGCCTTTAATTGACTCTCTAGGAATGGTTCATCCTACACACTATGTTTGTCATGCTCCCCATCGTGATCATGCTCATCATGCTGGATCACATGTCCCTATTCTAGGTGAAATGGAAATGGGGTTTCGTCATTGCTTGTTGCTCCTTCTACGCATCTATATACGTAAATTAAACGGGTGCCTTGCCAAGCATTATATTCCATCCAAGTCCAATTGGATCCAACCGAAGCACCAGTTGTTTACCCATCAGCTAAAGCAAAGACATTAAAGGCATGGTCACAACCACCAGAGGCGAAGGCATTTGAGAAAGCACCATAGACATGGGTTACAGTAATAACATAACTAGGACCTTAGCTAGCAGCACGCACGAATGGTTCATCCTGCACATTATGTCTTTCATGCTCCCCCTCGTGATCATGCTCATCGTGTTGGTTCACTATTTGTTGGCTTGAGGGGGCCTGACCCAAGTTCAGTGTTATTTAGCCAAACAAATCCCTACACTACTAGCCTTTTCGGCATCAGCCCGTGGAGCGCGGACCAAAGTCCCACCCGAAGCAATATGGGGGGATGCTAGAACCAAGTTTCCGCACCCTTGAGATGGTTTTGATGTCATTTGACCTCTTTTATCCCTGCCTTCGCACAGGTGATCTCTCTCTAGGGCTTGTAAGACAAACCCTTTACGCTGGCCTTCAATACCTTCGCAAAAGTATACGGTCGACCTTCGCGCAGCCCTAACCTGTGGCTCAGGTACTTTCGCGCTGTTATGGCAGCGAGCCATGCAAATTCCTCAATTATCCGAAGTGATTTGCTTATCTTGTAAACTACTTAAAGTTATCACCACGTAAGCAGATATTCATGATTGCGTTCAATTATTCAGTGTAATTTCATTCATTTGCGCATCATATAAGCATAATAAAGGAAATTCATACACAAAATATCCAAACCCTTTCAACAAAACAAATACACAGAAATTGCAGAATAACTCCTTTTATTAATATCTTCCAAGTATTACAGACTCTATTCACCCTGCATACACAGTTGCAGGGGTTCGCGCACTTAGCTGCGGACTTCTACCCCAGGCCTCTGCGCACTTAGCTGCAGAGCCTCCACCTACGCTACAACCCAAGACTTAGACTTCTTGCTCCAAAGCAATGACTCTCTTCCTCGTCTGATACTCAATTGATGCCTCTAACTACTTAGAGCTTAGCTCTTTTTATACAATCCCACGGTCCACGGACCATGGGTAGATCTCTTACAGCCGACTTTACTTTACAAAACTAAGGGAAAACTACCCTTTGTGACACATAATACCTTCGTGCTCCACGACCACAAAATGCGGTGTCTTTACAATAATATTACAAAAACATGACTAAAACATAGGCTTTTAGCCCCAAAATTGCCCTTGGGGGATCTTGCTCCCAACACTATTATTGTCTCCTCACTCTAGTCTCCCTGGCCTCCTCCACCTCTGAATCTTTTATATGTTACTGTTCTTCTTGAATTATTCCTTACGACATTTCCTTTGCAACATCTGGTGCAATTTCCAGTTAGATAACTATGATTTTAAACAAGGCAATCATATATGTTTATGTAAGGTGGATTACACGCCAAATTTTTCATGTTAGAACTATATCTAAATATAAAACTTACAAAATTAGCAACGATGTCTATATAGAACTCAACAAAGTAAGTTTTAAGATTAGAGGCTAAGTGGAAATATTGGTTTGTGCCAAGTGGTGTCCTTCAACTTATATTTTCAATAACATAGATGATTAGTATATTCCCATCAACTTGTGGTAACACGTGACTAAAAATTTAAAAACTCTTCTACCCCACTATAGTTAAGTGCACTTTCTACTAGTTGGCAAACCATGTTTATAGTTTGGATTGCTTCCATTATAGAAATTTAAGCTATGAAATATTTCTTCAAAGTAGAGTAGAGCTTCTTTACACTTAGAAGTGACATAATTAACTTTAATGTATATATATATATATATATATTATTATATAGAGAGAGAGAGAGAGAGAGAGAGAGAGTATGGGGTGCTAAGCTCGTTACATTCATGTATCTTCATCAAAGAGCCATAATTGAATAATATATATTTTATCAAACTCACCCATGACTTGCAACCGAGTTCATTGTATAGAAGACCACATTAACACATGAGCCACATTTAACATCTTTGTGTTATCACATAATAATGTTTTCACTTTAATATGACCCACGCCTTTAACATATTTTCATTATAACATAACACGTTTGTTTCTTTAACACTACTCACACTTTGAAACTGTCACAAAATTTTCAATGATTTATTTTAATGTTACAACCCAAAAAAATTTCAAAATTTAGTGCTAATATTATTATTTTTTTTATATTCACAAACAAGGGTTTTGCAAAATCTCAGTAGTGCATGTTTCAACATGATGGCTTTTAGCAATGACTTGCTTTGTTCCATCCTCTTAATTTGGTATGTTCTAACAATGTGTTGCTTCTTTCCATCTTTTGTAGATTTTTGGTAAATCATAGAGTATTACCAAAGTAGATGCATTAGATCTATGGCTTTTGATTATAGTTATTTTTCATGTTTATTGCCCTAAGTATAAACCTATCTACTATCCACTCTAAACAAAAGCCTCTAGTATAAGCATAACATTTTTCAAAAGATCATAAGAGTTGTAGTTGGTGTTTAGAGTCAAAATTCACATCAAAGTAAGAAGGCTATCTCATGCTTGCCTAGTGTCTTGGTCTTTTAGATTAGCTTCCTTAGTCTCACTCATTGCCATTGGTTCTATTACTACTATTATTACTACAACCTCCCTTAGCTCTTTTCTATGCTCAACCTTTCTCGCAATCTCCTCGAATAGCCTATCATCAAGCATTGTTTTCTAGCCACCAACAAATTCTGTGGCTATATGCTTTACAATGAAGTAAAAAGTACTACTCTATTTCCACTTCCTTTGTATTGCACATGTGATATAGCCTTTTGTCTCATTTCTCTCACCCTTTCCACATTTTTGTCAAACACCTTAGCTTATGTGAGCTTATCTCAAACTTGTCGTCTTCTTTTATATAGCTCCTATGCCCTTTTTCTTATTTGTAGAATTTTTTTACTTAGCCCTCTTTGTCTATACCTTCCTTATCAACATTAACAAATAAAATATTAAGAAGAGTCTTTTTGGTAGAAATCACATACGAGAAAATTTTGCCGATGTGTTTGGAACCAACTAGTGTGGTTCATCATTAGGACCAAATGAAGATGCAGATAATGGCATAGGGTTAAATAGAGGGTGATGTAGAGACCTGAATTCAGAAATTACTACCATATATAGAAGGGTCACTGCTATTAAAGTTCATCAGTTTGAATGGTCTCACGTAAGGGTTTCCAAGTTGAAGACATATCTGGTTTTTCCTAAACGATATAGAGATTCGGTAATATGGATCACAAAAGCTTGAATTCAGAAATTACTACCCTATACAGAAGGGTCACTTCTATTGAAGTTCATTAGTTTGAACGGTCTCGCGTAAGGTTTCCAAATTGAAGACAAATCTGGATTTTCTTAAACGGTGTAGAGATACGGTAATATGGATCACAGATGCTTGAATTCACAAATTACTACCCTATACAGAAGGGCCACTGCTATTAAAGTTCATTAGTTTGAACGGTCTCGCATAAGGGTTTCCAAGTTGAAGACAAATCTGGCTTTTCTTAAACGGTGTAGAGATTCAGTAATATGGATCATAGAACCCTGAATTCAGAAATTACTACCCTATATTGAAGCACCACTGCTATTAAATTTCATCAGTTTGACTGGTCTAGCGTAAGGGTTTCCAAGTTAAAGACAAATCTGGTTTTTCTTAAACAATGTAGAGATTGGATAATATGGATCATAGAAGCCTGGATTCAGAAATTACTACTCTATACAGAGAGGTCACTGCTATTAAAGTTCATTAGTTTGAATGGTCTCGTGTAAGGGTTTCCAAGTTAAAAACAAATCTAGCTTTTCTTAAACGATGTAAACATTTGATAATATAAATCACATAAGCTTAAATTCAAAAAATAAAATATTTTTAAAGTAGAAAAACTTATTTTCATTACACTTCTAATAAAAAAAAATGCAATACTTCCATTTAATTATATCACTCATAATTATAAATAATTAGAAAAACTTTAATGACATTACACAATGATGATTTCTAATTAATAAAACTAGACATTTATCAATTTACTATATTTTCCACGATTAAAAAAATTGAAATAAATGAAAACTAAATTGTTCGCACAAAAAAAAAATCCGTGAAAATGAAAGTGTTCTGACTAATAAAATTTTATAAATAAAAAAGTAAACGGACACATTTAACTTTTTACCCTAGGAAATTGGGAAAAAAAACCAGGGACTGGTTACCATCCAACTTACCCTGGTTTGAAAACAGACCGATAAGTTAGGCGCTTAACTATCAGAAAGGCATCTATCGTTTCAAAGGAATCACGGGACGTGGTCCACAACAATGAAAATGCGAGATGCACGTTCAATGTACCTGTCTCTGTTTGAATTTAATTATAATAAAATTAAATAAAATGTTTGTTTTAACTTTATGTGTGTGGGGTATGGCCAATTTCAAGGTGCGTTGTTTGCCACACTGTTCTTCACGGACAGATGACAAATGAAAGCGACAAGATCAGAAAAAGAAATGCGACGCTTCAGAAAAAGATACAGTCCCATATTTCCCGCTTTGTGACCAATTGTTCCCACACAATAGTGTTAAATAAAATAAAATAAACATACAATTGAAGATTCCTAGCTGTCATAACGAACGAACCTTCCCGGAAGCTACTTATACACCGCCCTTAGTTTTTAGCATCACGCTTGGCCATCATTGACTCTGCTTGTCACACATTTTCTTTGTTTCCTTTTACCTCTTCTTCCTGGAAGTGAGCTGCTAAACTCTCGTCCTCTTCGAGATTTTTCTGGACATGGAGGAACAAGAGAACTTAACTAGTGAAACAGTTGAAGATGGTTCTATCGAAGCCATGCCTCTGCTCCAGCTCGCCATTTTCTTTTACTTGAATCATAATGTGCGCTCAAGTTGGAGATTGAATTATCAGCGCCATGTTTCAACCCTTTTGATCTTCGTTGGACATACACAAATCGGAGGTATGCTCTAATCCATAAGGATGGTTGATTGGATTGTCATAGATCGGTGTCGCATATGAATGAATATGATGAGGCTTCATTGGGTCGAAAAAGATTTGATATTGAATGCCAGATGTCAGCGAAATGATTGGTCAAACATGCGTGCAGATCAATGTATATCTATTGCCAGAAGAATTTTGTCATCTGTGTTCCTTGAAATGACTTATTGTTTAAACATGAAATTGTACCTGAAATCCATAAAGATTTTAATGATCGTTGTTTTGAATACTTGACAAAACTCCAAGAAATGGGTTTGTTTTCTAATTTGGTAACTTTACTAATCTTCAATTTGAATAACTTTATGAATCTTCAAACACATGACTTCTCCTCCAGTTTGAAGATGCTTCCAAATGCTTTCACAATGAAATTAATTTAATTTCGGGCAAGTCTATGTATAATGAAATTTCATAGCTTTCCTAATTCCATATTTTTGGAAATGAAATTTAATTTGATATAGAACGAATCTATCCATAATGGAATTTGGATGTGGACAAATATCCAACTGGTTTGGATGAAATGGTAAAAGATTTTGAAAAAACAATGTATTTTTAATTAATACAATTCAAGATCTATGCACAGTAGTTGTACTCCACTTTGCAGATGATTCAATTTTTTTGATAATGGTATCTAACTTGATACAGGGCAAATCTATGTATAATGGAATTTAATGTGCCACTTTGCAGATGCATCCGCATACTTTTTTAATATGGAATTTAATTTGATATGGGGCACGTCTATGTGCAATGGAATTCAATGCAATTTTTTACAAATTGGCCATGGAGTTGTATAAAGAGAAGGATGGAAAATAGGGGCATGCCAGTGGAAACCCTACTCATTGTTTGGATGTTTGGAGTCGTAGGAAAATATAAAGAGGGACATATGGATGAAAATCTCTACTAATGCTGCTAACTCTTTGAAACATGATTTCTTAGGGTAACCCAGGGATGCGCTAGGTTGGATTGTGTTGAACCCTTCAGGTGGTTGAAGGGATAACCTTTAATATGGAATGTGCTGAACACTTGAGGCAGTTGGAGAAAGTTGAAGGCTCTGGCTGCCCCAAACTGGAGATGGTTGAAGGGATAACCTTTAAAATGGAATGTGCTGAACACTTGAGGCAGTTGGAGAAAGTTGAAGGCTCTGGCTGCCCCAAACTGGAGAAGCAGTAATGTATTGGGAGAGCATACGAGTCATATGTCGTATAAAATGAATTGCATCCTACAATACTGTAATGTCCATTACTATGTATTCCATTTTGCCAACACTAATTGTTCAGCACAATCTCTCCATGTGAAAACGAAGTACTATTTAATTTAAATTTTATTTATTCACCCATGTTGATGATGATCTTTTCATTATACTCCTAGTGTTTTATGACGGTCCTACTTCTAATTTAATAGTTATGGACTATGAAAGACGGGCCACCGTGCTCTGTTTTGATAGTATAGACAGACTGTTTTCATAAGGTTTGGTTATGGATAATGAGAGATGTGCTGTCACAAATTGTTTCATGGTAGAGACTGTATTTGCAAATATCCACCATTTTCATTGTATAGTTTGACATTTCAAGCCCGGGGTTGTTACATAAATGCATTTCCAGACTAAAACACCAAAAATTAACATTGAAAAACAATTACAATCTAGCAACGTTATACTAGTTAAAAAAAAGAGGAGGGAACTGGGAAGCCAGTAAACAATAGAAGCCATATTTTGGTTTTTTTATCCAAGTTGAAAGATATTGTATGAAATCATGACACACATGGTTCTTTTTGTCTTCGGCTCGTCCACATAGTTAACCAGGTATCCCATGGAGTTGTAAATTTGTATTTTCCAGACTCATTTGTCCTTCACAAATTTCTCTTATCCATAGCTATTTACAATTTTCTAAAAACACTCTGGGGAGTTGAAAGTAAGGGCTTCTGTATTTCCAAATATTAAAGTTTCAATTTTAAATTATTAATGGTTTCCTTCCATATAAAATTATAATGATAGTGATCTCTGAACATCCTTCTTGATCAAGTCATGTTAAGGTTACCTTTATGATATTTATTAAAGTTCAGTTTGATAGATCCTTATAATGTGTTCGGAACTCTATCCTTGGGGAATGGAACATGAACTCTGTAAGGGCCATTTCAACTTTAGTAGGTTACTCTCAAATTTCTGTAACTTATTTGCTCTTCAACTAAAAATATGGTTCCAATATATGAAGTTGAAGCTCCTGGATTTAAATTTTCAAAATATGATTCCAACTTCCGAGAAATGAAATTGAAGCTCCTAGAATACAATTTTTGGAGCCCAACTGCATGCTACTATCACTGGAATTACATTTGCACATTATTTTTTTCCAATATGTTGTATTTGCCTTTTTGCATAACAAAATGGAAGGAAATATATGCGTGTATTTTTAAGTCAAAATTAAAATAACCATAAACAACACCATGAAACTTCTTGTAAATACAAATACAACTGTTCAATAGATACATATCTCGGTAGAAGAAACCAGTTGTAGAGGGATATTGTTTCCACCCAGATGTAGAAATCCCAAAGACTCACCCCAAGTTCAAGGCGAAGATGTGACAAGGGAAAACTCTCCCCAAAACAGCAACAATGTGAAAACCAAATCCAAAATAAATGAGCATCAGAATATTTCACTACAACGAAATAGATCCCAATTATGTCTCTGTAAAAGAAGGGCATCAATTCATAAAGTAATCAATCAATCCCTTGCAGGACATACAGCCATCGGCAAGGAAAGAGAAATGTTGTTCCTATTCAATGGAAAAAAGCCCCCTGAATCCCAAGATATTGTGATATCCATCACCACTTGAAATGAACTGCAATGAATCCCAGTAGAGAAATCTGTATCATATGAAATGACTTGCAATTAATCCCAAAAAAATGTGATATCCATTGTCATATCTTTCATGAGGGAAATGTGTATTGTCATATGAAATAAATTGCAGTGAATCCCACAATATTGTGATATTCATTATCATCTATTTCGTTTTGCCAATGCTACTTGTCTGGTTGAGCACAATCTCTTTTTGTTAATTCACTTTATTTTTCATTCATTCATCCATGGTGAAGATGATCCATGTTAATCTTTTTACTTCTGTAGTGCTAATTTTATAGTTATAGTTATGGATAACGAGAGATGAGCCACCATATATTGTTTTCATATTATGGACTGACTGTTTTCATAATATTGAGTGTTCTCATAATGACGCTGATACTCTTAGAATTTGTCTTCCAGGAAGAGGAGGTTGAAGTGTAGACTCTAGAGTTAGGCTTCTCTCCATCCTCGTCTTTCTCAGTAATAAAAAATTTCAAAATTTACATTAAAATTATAAAATACTTGTAATGTTATTGAGGCGCCCCAATTTGAAGCAGTGGATCTAGACTGTAAGAATCTGCAGGAACAGTGCTGCCGCGCCACCTGACAGAAGATAAGTTTCTAATGCCAGGTAATAGACATGTGTTCATGAAGTTAATCTGTTCTGATCAATAGCACCGAAGATAACATGCAGAGAAGGATTTGATCTGATAGATGAAATAAAAGCTTTGTTGGAGAACAGATGCAGAGGAATCGTCTCCTCTGCTGATGTTCTCATATTGGCTACTCATGATGCAGTTGCACTGGTAAGCTGTCAATATCAAACATCTTCCTAAAAAACAATGAATCTAAATGCAAAAGCAATATTTACAACTGGAGATTGTAATATCAGTCGGGATCTTGATTACCTAGTACCAACTGGATGAAGGGATGACATAGTAAGTATTCCAAGTCCAACATTCTCCGTTGGCTTTGTACTAAATGCGTTTGAAACAGTTGGTTTCAACCCCACAGATTTAGTGACAATGCTAGGTAAGCTTCCTGAGAATCGGCAGATCCATGACGCTGTTGCATCCGCACAGGAAAGTATACACTCTATCAAAACCTGCAACCTTGACGCCTGCCTCATGAAAATTGACCTCTCCAGGGCTTTTGACTGCGTTGACTGGGAACTATTGTGGATGATTCTGTACAAAATTGGCATGGGATCTTTATTGATAAATTGGATTAAAGCTTACATTAAGACGGCCTCTCTGGCACTGAATTCTTCCAAATATCAAGAGGACTTAGACAAGGCTGCGCTTTGTCTCCTCTTCTATTTCTCATCATAATTGATGGTCTGTCCAAAAAATTAACAAATGCTCGAGATCGTGGACAAATCACTGGCTGCAGAACTGGAAACAGGGTATCCCTTTCACATTTAATGTTTACAGAAGCTCTCTTCACAATAGGCAAATCTTATCCTTCAGAATGGCGGGTGATCTTCAATATAATTACAGATTTTGGAACCGCATCAGGCCTTCTTGTGAACTGGTCAAAGTCTTTATTTATCTCGAGTGATCCTGAAGCCACAGAGATAATGGAGATTGCTAACATCTTTGGGGTTAAATCCTCACAAATGGACGAGGGCTTCACCTACTTGGGCTTTTTTCTAAAGCCTAACGGATACAAAATCAAAGACTGGGACTGGTTGGAAAAAATCAGAAAACGACTCTATATGTGGTGTCACTGGTGGATATCCCTGGGGGCGTATTATTCTGGTAAAATATGTTCTGCACAGCATCCCTATATACTGGATGCACATTGTCAAGCTACCTCAAGGACTTCTGCACAAGCTTAATACAATAATCACAGGTTTCATATGGGCCGGCACACAACAAACTCGAAAATTCCATCTCGTCAGTTTGGACATTATAAACTGCTCGATCAAACAGGGTGGATGGGGGGACTATTGGAGACTCATTCCTTCAACTTGGCACATGGAACCAGATTATAAAGATCAAATATCTTCAAAACAAAGATTTCATTGACTGGATTAGAGCTGGCGCTTCAAATCCACATCACTGCTCGAACACATGGTGCAGCTTCCTTCACAGCAAGCATTGGCTATTCAGAAATCTAAAATGGGATGTGGTGTGGGAAAGGGTTCTATTGCAAAAATAAAAAATCGGATTGGATCCCTTATCAATCCCTTATCCGGTCTAACAGGACATTGCAAACAAAGACCTCTCATCCTCCACTTATACACACTGGAAAGTCGGGGAAGAGCTGGAAATCCCTGGTCATCTGATAGGGGAATGGAATTCGTACATCACTGATCTCAGAATTTCAGGGATTGTTCTCTCCACTAAAGAAGACAGATTTACTTAGTGTCGGGGATCACAAGAAGATCGGATAATGGCATTGGAGGCATATGAGATAATATATCAGCATCGCCGAAACAATTTTATCTATCCTTGGCTGATCCGAAGTAGGAAATAGAATCTCCTACTCAAAATCAAATGTTTCTCTTGGCTTGTGGCCCATAATAGAATATTGACTTGGGATACATTCGGAAAGCGAGGTCCTCAGGGGCCGGGAAGATGCTCTCTTTGTAAATCTGCAGGAGAGGACATTAACCATCTCTTTATTCTATGTCCTTTTGCCTTTTTTGTCTGGAAAAATGTGATCCTAATGACCAATCCCTCTGCATACTGGGACCACTGTGACATCCTTTCCTGCCTTGGTTGTTGACCTGAGGACCACCCACAACACCGAACTCTGGCCTTTTTCATCATATGGGGAATTTGAATAACCACAAATACCTTTACTTTTGAGAATATCCCTCCTAGGCAAACCAGCTAAAACATTTTCACTTTCTATCTAGAAGCCTCTTCTGACAAACAATCCATTCCCAAAAGCCCTTCTCCCCCTAGCAACATCTGGTTTTCCTTCCCAGTAGGTTTTTTTGATGGGGTCTCTTCATTTGACTCCTGTGTATGCGGAATGGTTATCTACCGAAGTTCTGAGATACACTACAGGTTCCACTGGAACTGCGGTTCCAGAACTAATTCTCAAGCAGAACTTCTTCCTCTCTGGGGTCCTATTCTGTGCATCTTGGCTTGGAATCTCATCTCTTACTGCCTTTGGGGACTCCAAACCCATCATAGATTGGGCAAACCATAGAGGCTTTTTGAACTCTCCAAACCTAAATACATGAAAATGCCTAATCAAAATTCTGCTCCAAACTTTCAACTCTGTCACGACTCACCATTATCCACATCTATAGGAGATAGAATGGGGCAGCAGATCAACTATCAACTCAGATTCTGACAAGATTTTCTACAAATATTTTGTCTCTGGTTCTCTTCATGGGTTGGGACACATTCTGGTTTAATTACATGCACCTGCCAATGAACTCAGAAACTGCCATTGGAAAATGTAATAGGAATGATTTGTCTCAGAAAATTAAAGCAATGTCAATCAAGAATAAGTTCAAAGGTTTTTAGAACAACATAGGAACGTTCTCTGTTTCAACACATAAGATAAATTAGCGGGATCCTAATCCCCTGTTTTAATTGTACTTTTATTATTATGAAAGCGTTTTTCTATTCTTGGAAAAAAAAGGTAAATCCCTGTGTAGTAAATTTGAGCAATAACCAAATTGAAGGTTTTTGGATTCAGGGTTTCGCTAAAATTTAAATCAGCTGCATCGACTTATTTGAGCAACCAGTGGATTGATAGCTGGTTTTATTATTTGTTTGTGAGAAAAAGAGCGCATACCATAGATTATCACTGTCAATTCTTTAGCGACCGGATTTACGATTCAAAATTCATCATGCTTATTGAATAAATTTTGACAGTCTATAGCAGGAAGAACGGATTTGTAATTGTAATTAGGTTTGAATTTTTGTTCCGTCATTGGGGAGACTCAGACTTTTCAGGACTATCGGCCGATATCATTATGCAATATTTTCTTCAAAATTGTATCCAAGATCATTGCGGAGAGATTAAAAGGAGTTTTGTCTGAAACATTATCAAAAGAACAGTATGGATTTCTAAAAGGGAGATACATCCATGATGCTGTCGCTGATACACAAGAGGCGTTATTCTCCATCCACACAAAGAAAAGAGAGGCGGTTTTTATCAAAGTCAACCTCAGGAAGGCGTATGACGGTATAGATTGGGGATACATCATGTGTTTATTAGCAAGAATTGGAATGAGGTCCAACATGATCAACTAGATCATGGCATGTGTTGATCCAGTGCAATACGGAATTATCATAATTATCATAAACGGCATTCCAACCTGTTTTTTCAGTGCGGAAAGGGGTCTGCGTCAAGAATGCTCTCTCTCCGCTTTTATTTACACTGGCAATGGATTCTCTCAGCCTACACATCAAAAAGGTTGTGAACGAAAATGCATGGCAGCCTCTCAAAATATGCAGGAGCATTTCATTGTCTCATAATCTATTTGTTGATGATATCATATTATTCGGCATGTTTTGCAGGATCACTTGGATGCGATTCTATAATATCATGGAAATCTTTCAAAGCTAGGGTCTTCAAGTTAACCTGGAGAAATCTATAATATACCATTCTGATTTAAAACAGGGAGATGTTCTTTGGTTATCTGAGCTATTTGGTATGAAAACCCAACATATCAGCAGTGGTATAAAGTATCTGGGATTCCGGATAAAAGCAAATGGCTACATGAGATCTGATTGGAATTGGATTGTGGACATATTCTACAGGGGAATCTCTGCTTGGGAGTTTAGATGCCTTTCCTTGGCAGGGAGAATTATATTAGTGCAATCTGTTTTGAATCAACTCTCTGTTTACTGGGCGCACCTATATTTCTTTCCGGTGAGTATCATTAACAACATGAATAGGCTTTCTGCTAATTTCATATGGGGGGGTCACGCTGATAGGAGTAAATTTCATCTTATAAAGCTCTCGAGTATTTCTCTTCCTAAGAATATGGGGAGTTGGGGTTTATCCAATTTGCGAATTTTCGGAAAAGCTCTACTGTGCAAGTCTTTTTGGAGAGCCATTCAGGGTGAGGGGCCGTGGAGTCACATGGTTCGGACGAAGTATTTAGGTAAGAAGAGCCTCCATTTCTGGTACCGGAAAGGTTCTATCGGCGCATCATATGGATCCCCTATATGGCTTAGTTTCTGGAGGATTGAATCATACTGCTTGAAGAATTTAATCTGGCATCTTCAATCGGGAAATAAAATCCTTATTGGCAAAGACCGCTTCAAATGTGGAGTTGTAGTAGTAGATATCCCTAATCCCTTACTTTATTTTTTCCACAGAAGAGGTTTCTTTTACTGGGATAGTTTCATTGCTGAATGGCTAGGCCCCATCCTGCGGTGGATTGACGCTGATGAACTGAAAATGCCTCATGAGATTGCGCAGCATTGGAATCGCGTCAAGTCGAAGCTTCAAAACGGCGGTATTTTCAGAACTAGGGACTCGGATTTCCTTGCTTGGAACTTACCGAAGGAGGCGGAAGATGTGTCAGTTAAAGGGATATACCATCAGTTGATAAGGCAACAATCCTCGTTTCCTCTATATTTCCTCATATTTTCTGGAAGGATGGTTGTCCATCGAAGATGATTCTATTCGCTTGGCTTGCATTTCACAACAGAAACCTTACCTGGGAGAATTTAATGAAACAGAGATGGCATGGACCAAATGTCTGTTCTTTATGCAGATCGGATGAGGATTCAAATTTTCATATATTTTTAAAATGTAAAAAGACATATCAGATATGGCAGGAATTAGAAAGAGTATTTGGTTTTATTCTTGGTGCGCAGGACTCAATCCATGAGTGGATTTTAAGGTGCAACGGGTAGAATATACAGTGGCGTAGGATTTGTATTATCTCCTTGTGGTTTATTTGGAAATGGCGCAACCACTGCATTTTCAACAGCTCAAGAATATCATATGCAAAAATCATGGATTCGATCTCTGTATACTTAAAATCCCTTCCTCAGAAGATCATCAAGCATAAGAAAAATTTACCCACACTGACTATATCGGAACAGTCTTCTCAGCCTTCTGCTTTCTTCGACAGGGCCGCACAGAAGGGTCAATGCGGTTGTGGATTCTGCATCAAGATAAATGAATCTACGCATTTTTCTTCCTTTTGGCACGACGGTCATGGCTCCAATAATATGGCTGAAGCCATAGCACTCACTAGACTTTTAAAATTTTGTATCTTCCTTGACATACAGCGGGTTGCTATTTTTGGAGATTCAAAAATTCTGGTTGATTCGGTAAATAGGAGAAATCACATAGTGGCGCCGCCCCTGACCGGTTGGAGAGATAGGATCAACTATTACCGGGACCGCATGGTTGGTAGTACTATTGAGCACATCAGCAGGGTCAAAAATAATACAGCTGATACTCTTTCTAAAATGGGCCTCCTATCCTCTCCTGGACTATGGTTTCTCGAGATATTTTCGGAGGGAGTTACATTCCAGATCCAAGATTTTGCATTGCAGGACTTCTAGTCTCAGATATTTGATTTTTGTCTCAACAGCGGATGCTTTTCTATTTTAGTTTCAAAATTCCCCTCTTTATCATGCTTTTCTGTACTGGTTACAGAACATAGATAGTTATTTAGTTAACTTAGATAATATATTTTTCATCCTAGCTGACTATAGGAGCATATAAGACAATATGTGGATTATTGACTATTTTAGAACTCTTGGATGTTCTAATTTTTTTGGACTCTTATATTCCTCATATAATATATTGAAGCTTTTTCGTTCTGAAGAAAAGATAAAGGTTGAATGAACATTGAAATCATCCATTTACTGTACGGGCTTTAAATTTATTAGAGCATGCATATAAGTTGGTATTAATTCTAGATAAACAGGTTCATTTATCAATAAACATACCAAAATTCATTATGATAATTCCTAGTGTTAATATTATACCAAAATTCATTATGATAATTCCTAGTGTTAATATTATGTATATAGACAAGAGGAACACAAAAAGTTAAAGCATTGGTTTCAAGAGGAACACGAAAAATTGTTGGATTCAGTGAATTTGAATTTGCAGTTGAAGTCATTTGAGAATGAACAAAATTAGAGTAGAAATATACTAGAAATGTACGGTGTGTTTTTTTTAAATGTATAACTTATTTTCAAAACAATAAAAATTCCATGGATAAATTACATTGCACATTTCGATAAATAAACCGGACTAAAAAACCCCAACAACATTGACAAGGTAAGCCAAACCGTAAGTGCCAAGACCATTACAAACAGAGGATTTTCATGCCCAAAACCTAATGACGGAGTCGACCTATTAAGACAACAGAGAGGAGAGCCGAAGCTCAGCTAAAAACCCTAGGCATTAACAAGTAAAAGCAGGAGAAGACCCTACCCGTTTGGGCCAGCAGCAACAGAATCATGGAACAGAGCCATAGACCACACCTAAGGTGCCGACGAGCCATCTGCAAGAGCAACCATCAAATGCATTACAGACTTGAGGGTGTAGAAGCTCGAAAAAGGGATTAAGCAGAGCAAGGGTTTGCAAACATAAGTACTAACCAGGAAGGCAGCGTAGGACTGGAAAAGAGTCTCGACCGGTCGCTAACCACCAAGGGAACCCTGATCACACAGGAGTGAGTCCCTTAGTACCACAGGAAAGACGACAGAGTAATTAAGTCATGGAGGGAGGACTTACCATCATTTGCAGAGGAGCTGAGGCTGAACGCTGAGACCATTGACGGTGGCAACCTGGTGCGTTGCAGATAAATAGCAGTTAAACAACAGAGAAATTCAGTGAAGAAAGACAACATCATAATAACAAGTGCATATATGAAATAGTGACCACGAAAAACATCCACGAGAACCAAAAAGCAAAGAAACCCAGTAGCAGACCATAGAGGACCAAGAATCCAAGCCCCTCGAACCCATTGACGAAGCGAAAGGCAAGCATAGAACCATTGTGTAAACAAAACCCAGATAGCGGAGCCAGGTAGGACTTAGAACCACCTACAGAACCAGTGACTGGAGCAGAGGTCGAGACCAGAGCGCCATTGAACCAAACCAACCACAGTCACAAAGGAACAGTTGAGAAACCCTCTCGGACAACAGAGAACGAAGAAAATACCAAATGAATGGAGAGTTGGAGAGTAAACCAAAGGTGGGAATGCGCATCTCAAGAACAGGATAGGTGTCCCCTCATAGTAAATGCCAAGTACCGAGTAATCAATACGATAATCAAAATATTTACCATTAAATCGTCGGGAGTCTTATATGCTTAATCACCATGTTAATCATTTAATAAAATCGCAAAGTTTTAAAGGGCTGGTCTCATCAAATTTTGGTATCAGAGCAGGTTTGAGTTTTCATAAGAAATGGAAGTTAGAAGACGAGGTCGTGGGAGAGGTGCTCGGAGAGTAGCACAGGAAGGATTACGGGAAGAGATTAGGATCCTTAGTGCCTGTTTGGAGGCAGTCGAAGCAGAAAGGAGAAGGGATCCGGAAGTAGGAGATGACAGCGAAGAAGAAGCTGTAGTTGTGACAAATGGATCGGATGAGGAAGCACCTGAAATCAAGTTATTGAGGTCAGTCTTGTTGGCTAGCAGTAAGCCAAAACCAGAGATTTCAAATTACGATGGCAGCTTGTCCACAAAAGTATTGTTGGACTACATTAGCGAGTTGGACAAATACTTCGAATGTGAAGAGGTCAGTGAAGATCAGAGAGTTAAATTCGTTGTAACCAAGCTGAAAGGACACACGGCCTTGTGGTGGGACAGTGTCCAAGCAGGAAGAAGGAGAATGAACAAGTTATCAATTAGGAAGTGGCCTAGAATGGTCGCCAAGATGAAGGGCAGGTTTTTGCACAAGGACTACCAGATTGCTCTACATCGACAAGTGTAGAATTTGAAGCAGAGAGGAATGACGGTGAAAGAATATACTGAAGAATTCTACCGGGTGAATTTGAGAGCTGGTTACACGGAAGACACCCCGGAAAAAACAACAAGGTATGTGAATGGCCTAAGTCTGGAAATATTGGATGAGATAAGCATTCTCTCCCCAAGGAACATAGAAGAAGCATACTAGAGTGCCATGAAGGCAGAGGAAAAGATCACAAGAAAACAGAATGCCGAGAGAGGATGAGGAACTGGCAGAGGGAGAGGACAATCCTATGGCAGAGGACGAATTTCCAACAACAGTGAAGAGGAAAACATTTCCAAGACTTCAGGGACAGTAGAAAAAGGAGACAACACTAGAGGAGGAAGGCCATATCAACGAGGAAGGGGAAATGGCAGAGGCAGAGGAGTTGCCTACCAGTGCTACAAGTGCCACAAGTGGGGGTACAGGTCTTTTGACTGTCCTGAAGGGGAACAAGCTGGTCAAAGAGGAGCGTATGTCGCATAGCCAGAGGAAGCAGAGGCACCACCCCAGGAAGTAGATAGTGTGCCACAAACAGGGGAAGCATTAGTTTTGAATAAAGTACTGCTGAAGCCAGCAAAGGAGACAACTGAACAAACTCAAAGGAAGGCATTATTCTAGACAGTTTGTAAGTCACACAGAAAATGATGCAAACTGATTATCGATAGTGGGACTACAGAGAATCTGGTTGCCACAGAGATGGTGGAGAAGTTGGGTTTGAAGCGGCTGAAGCACCCCACTCCCTATAAGGTGTCGTGGTTGCAGAAAGGCCATCAACTGTTGATTGACGAACAGTGTGAAGTTGAGTTCCATATTGGCAAGTATAAGGACAAGGTTATTTGTGATATTATGCCTATGGATGTATGTCATATACTGCTAGGAAGGCCATGGCAATATGACAGGAAGGTAGTTCATGATGGAAAGACAAACTATTACAAGTTTGTTAAGGATGGGATTAAGCACACGCTTGTACCCTTCAAGGAGGAGGAAGCAGCAGAAACAAGCAGAACAAAAGTGTTAATAATGGGTGGAAAATAGTTTTTAAAACAGATTGAAGATAATGAAGTGAACTATGTTGTTGTGAGAAGGCCAAGAATAGTGATGTTGCACACAGAAATTTATGATTTACCTGCAGAAATTTAGAAAATGTTGCAAGAATTCAGCGACATTATAGTAGACGATTTACTAGATAAATTACCTCCTAAGAGGAGTATTAGTCATCACATAGACTTTATACCTGGAGCTAGTTTGCTGAACAAGGCAACGTACCAAATGAGTCCTAAAGACAACGAGGAGATTAGAAAACAGGTATAGGAATTGTTGGATAAGGGGTTGATAAGGGAGAGTCTAAGTCCCAGCGCAGTCCCAACAGTTTTAGCTCCCAAGAAAGGAGGAGAATGGTGGATGTGCACAGATTCAAGAGCCATCAATAAGATTACCATCAAGTACAGGTTTCTATTACCACGGATGGACGACATGATGGACTGTTTGAGCGGGGTAGCTTATTTCTCGAAAATTGATCTGAAGAGTGGTTGCCACCAGATTCGAATCAGGGAAGGGGATGAATAGAAGACAACCTTCAAAACCAATGAAGGACTATATGAGTGGCTGGTAATGCCATTTGGATTGAGTAATGCCCCTAGTACCTTTATGCGCTTGATGAATGAGGTGTTAAAATAATTCATCGGGAAGTTCGTGATTGTATATCTTGATGATATATTGATTTTCAGCAAAACCAGAGAAGAAAATTTTCGACACCTTCGAAGTGTACTGAAGAAGTTGCAGCAAAACAAGTTGCTAGTAAATCTAAAAAAATGTTCTTTTCTTCAGAGGGAATTGGTTTATTTGGGTTTTGTGATTGCATAAAATGAGTTGAAAATGGACCCGGAGAAAATAGCAGCTATCATTAGCTAGCCATCCCCAAAAAGTATGTTCGAGGTACGTAGCTTTCATGGGTTGGCAAGTTTTTATCGTAAGTTTATAAGAAGTTTTTGTGAAATATGCGCACCTATGTTGGATACTATAAAAAGGCAAGTCAGCCTTTCCGTTGGACTGAGGTAGCAAAGAAAAGCTTTCAACTGCTAAAGAAGAAGATTGCTGAAAGACCAATCTTGAGATTGCCAGATTTTAACAAGCTTTTTCAGGTTCAGTGTGATGCCAGTGGTACAACCATTGGGGCCGTACTCAGCCAGGAAGACAAACTTGTTGCTTATTTCAGCAAAAAATTAAACGAAAGCAGGCAGAAGTACTCATCTTATGACAAGTAGTTCTATGATGTTGTCCATGCATTGAAGCATTGGAGACACTATTTGCTGGGGAATGAATTTGTTTTGTTTTCTGATAATTCTGCATTACAGTACATTATGCAACAGCGTAAGCTAAACCACAAGCATGCAAAAAGGGTTGAGTACTTGCAGAGTTTCACGTTTGCCTTGAAGCATATCAGTGGACAGGCCAACAAGGTAGCAGATGCATTAAGCAAAAGAGCTTTGCTCTTACAGGAGAGTACGATACAAGTATTGGGTTTCGAGCACCTAACAGACTTGTATCAAATAGATGCGGATTTCAAGGAGGCTTATGAAGCCTGCCAGAATCCTTTGTTGAGGAACAATAGTCCATGGTTGGAATATAACTTACATGAGAAGTTGTTCTTTAAAGGGCGACAATTATGTATTCCCGATTGTTCGATGAGGGAGAACATCCTTCAAGAGAAGCACAACAGAGGTCTTGCCAGACATTTCGGCATTGACAAGACCTTAGAACAACTCAGTCACTTCTATTACTGGCCAAGATAAGAAGGGATGTGCAACGATTTGTAACTAGATGTAATGTGGGTCATTTGGCAAAAGGACACAGTCAAAATGCGGGACTCTATACACCACTGCCTATTCCAAGTAGACCGTGGGACTCAGTCAGCTTGGATTTTGTCTTAGGTCTACTAAGAACGCAGCAAGTTTACGACTCTGTGATGGTGGTAGTGGACCGATTCTCAAAGATGGCACATTTCATCCCTTGTAGGAAAACCAGTGATGGCACTCACGTAGCACACTTGCTTTTCATAGAGATAGTCATGCTACATGCCCTGCCTAAGTCCATTGTTTCCAACAGGGACATGAAATTTACAGGACACTTTTGGCGCACCTTTTGGAAAAAGATGGACACACAGTTAAGTTTCAGCTCTACTTATCACCCACAAACTGACAAGCAAATAGAGGTGGTAAACAGGAGCTTGGGAAACCTGCTACAAAACTTGATCGGAGAAAATTCACGGATGTGGGCTCGTGTACTTGCCCAGGCAGAGTTCGCTTACAACAACTCACCGAATCACAGCACAGGATACAATCCTTTTCAGATCTTATATGGCATGCATCCTCGCGGAGTACACGAGTTATGAGATCTAGGACAACAGGAAAGATGGAGTGTTGATGGAGAAGATTTCGCCAAAGCAATGAATGACCTACATGAGCAGGTAAAGACGAAGTTGTAGGACAACAGGCAAAAGTATAAGCAGCAGGTAGATCTAAAATGGCGAGAGGTATAGTTTAATGTGGGGGATGAAGTCCTCGCACATTTGTGCAAAGAACCACTTCCTAGGGGTGAAAACAACAAACTAAAATACAAAAAGATTGGCCCTTGCAAAATTCTGCATAAGTTTTCAGCCAATGCTTATGAATTACAGCTGACACCAGGAATAGGCATATCACCTATCTTCAATGTGGCAGGTCTGTTTCCATATACTGCCAGTCCTGAAGACAACAATACGGCACGACCAGAACGGGATACCCAGGTGGAAAGCGGTTCTTGGATGAAGCAAATGCCTTCAGCTCAGCCCCTTGATATCGAGAGAATTCTCGACACATAAGTGGCCAAGCGAACTCGGAGGAAAGAGTATCTTCAGTACCTTTTCAAGTGGAAGAACCGTCCCATTGAGGACAATTCATGGCTTGACGCGGCTTAGATACAGCGTGCAGGATATTCTATTGAGGAGCTCATGGAGCGGAGCCATGAATTTTTGTTACCCCGGGAACCTAATGCAGGAGCATCCAGCTCAGGGTGAACAAAAACGAACGTGTTTGTTTCACAGGTTACATGTAGACAGGTTGACATGCCATTGTACCTGAATCTTTTAATTCCTTTAAGTTCTAGCATTTAGGAGTTGATAGCACGTTATATTTTCTTAATTTCAAATAATTTCTTTTAGCTGTTATTCTGAATTAATCAAAAAATTTAGGTGAACAGAAAATTAAGTAGTTATCTAACATAACTTCTTGTAACTATTGGCAGTTTCTAAAACTGCTCAATAACTCATACAAAAGAAGAAAAAATGAGACATTAAAGAGATTGGATTCGATCAGAGCAGAAAACTGAAATACAAATCATACAAGAATTTTTCAAGATCATCTGTGTCCTTTCGCAATTGAATCTACTTTGTTTTTTTTTTCTTTTCTCGTTACATAAGAGTATTGGATGCATTAAAGAAATATAGTGTTAGGGACTGGTGAAACAATGTTTTGCTACAGGCATCAGAAGAGCGACAGAGTCGACAGGACCGAGAACAGGTGGGTGTGAACACAACGAACCTACGAACGAAGTCACAGCCAAGAACCGAGAAAAACAAATGTTTTCAGAAATGCTACAGGCCTACAATTATCATAATACACTGTACGTTTGACAAAGACAATCACCAGAATAACCAGAGGATTCCACACAAGCCCAAAATCATCATAATAACCATCAGGTATCATTTCCACTGAAGCACTGTAATTTCTTTTCGTGAATTAACGCACAGTAGCATTTATACAAATATTTGAAACAATAAAAATTCCATGGATAAATTACATTCCACATTTAGATAAATAAACCGAACACAAAAACCCCAAAGACGTTGACAAGATAAGCCAAATTGTAAGTGCCAAGACCATTACAAACAGAGGGCTTTCATGCCCAAAACCTATCGACAGAGTCAACCTATCAAGACAACAGAGAGGAGAGTCGAAGCTCAGCTAAAAACCCTAGGCATTAACAAGTAAAATCAGGATAAGACCCTACCCGTTTGGGCTAGCAGCAATAGAATCATGGAATAGAGCCATAGACCACACCTGAGGTGCCAACGAGCCATCTGCAAGAGCAACCATCAAATGCATTATAGACCTGAGGGTGTATACGCTCGAAAAAAGGATTAAGCAGAGCAAGGGTTTGCAAACACAGATACTTACCAGGAAGGCAGCGTAGGACTGGAAAAGAGTCTCGACCGGTCGCCAACCACCAAGGGAACCTTGCTCACACAGGAGTGAATCCCTTAGTACCACAGAAAAGATGACAGAGTAATTAAGTCATGGAGGGAGGACTCACCATCGTTTGCAGAGGAGCTAAGGCTGAATGCTGAGACCCTTGACAGAGGCAACCTGGTGCATTGCAGATAAATAGTAGTTAAACAAAAGAGAAATTCGGTGAAGAAAGACAACGACATAATAACAAGTCCATATATGAAATAGTGACCACAAAAAGCATTCACAAGAACTAGAAAGCAGAGAAACCCAGTAGCAGACCACAAAGAACCAAGAATCCAAGCCCCTCAAACCCATTGACGAAGCGAAAGGCAAGCACAAAACCATGGTGTAAACAAAACCTAGATAGCGGAGCCAGGTAGGACTCAGAACCACCTACATAACCAGTGAATGGAGTAGAGGCCGAGACCAGAGCACCATTGAACCAAACCAACCATAGTCACAAAGGAACAATTGAGAAACCCTCTCGGACAACAAAGAACGAAGAAAATTCCAAATGAATGGAGAGACCAAAGGCGGGAATGCGCATCTCGAGAACAGGACAGGTGTTCCCTCATAGTAAATACCAAGTATCGAGTAATCAATACGATAATCAAAATATCTACCATTAAATCATCGGGAGTATTATCTGCATAATCACCACGTTATTCATTGTGTTAATCATTTAATAAAATCGCGAAGTTTCAAAGGGCTGGTCCCATCAGCAGCTGAAAAAATCAACAAGGTTGAACATTTTGAATCAACCATGGAAAAATATTTCCATATGCTTGTAGATGAATTTCAAGAGAATATTGACCTCCTTGATGACTTGCAGGAGGAAATTGAGTCTTTTTTTGACTCAAATTTGAAGCAACTAAAAGAGAAAAATAATCAACACATTATGTAGATTGATTGCTTAAAAGAAATAACATTGGAACAATATCAACTTTTGAAACAAGATTATGATACATTGTCTCAATAGTTTATTTAGAAGGATGGGGTTATTTAAAAATTGCAAGAGTCTAACCAGAACTTGAATTGGAAGTTTGTCGTCTTTAGAAATTTGAGATGGAGGCAGTTGATGTTAAGGTGACAATCTCTCCTTCCACACTTGATGATGTTGAATGCCAAAACCCGATGCTGGTGATCATGAATCATCACATGCCTTTGTTACACCCAGCTTTGAAAAGCATACTACTGGCATTGGATCCTGATTGTTGAGTAAAATGGGATATATCGAAGAAGGACTTGGGAAGAATGGACAAGGAATTGTTGCTCCTATTAGCCCTATAGTGCCTACGTCAAGAGTAGGTCTTGGATACAATCTTGTTTCTGCCTCATCACCTACATCCAATTGTGAGGTGCTTGAAGAAAATGCTCCTTTTAATTGTGATAAACATATTGTTGACATGGTTGTTAATGTCATTCCAAATGAAAATGTTGTGGCACCCAAATTTGAGCTATCTGTACATCCTCGTCAGAAGAAATTACCCAAGCATCAACATTATTGGTCAGTTAGTAGTCCAATATTCGAATCGTTACAAAATATACATGAGAGAATGAATTGTGGTCCAGTGCCAACCATCAAGATTGTTTGTGGATGGGTCAATGGATGGTCATGTAGTCAATTTAACCAATGCTTTCAAACTTCATATCGTCATGTTGCATCAGTTTTTCGTTGTTGATTTCCATTTTTCCCTCATTTGTGTTTTAGGGGGAATTTGATGATAATGGAGGCTATTGATTCGCTCTCCTTCCACAATTGTGTTTTAGGGGGGGCAGTTAGATGGTGATAGATATTGTTGACATTTCCTTGTTGGCAATTATCATCTTTTGTGTTTGATCAGTGTGATGGTGACAATGTTCAGTCAACTTCAAGAGTGTTGTTGTGCGACATTTTCTATACTTACATGCCTCATTGTTTGTTTGTTGGTTGATGGTTTTACTTCTATTGAACCCTTGTCCTGGTTCTTTACCGATACCTACTTTCTTTGAAGCATTTTTTGGAGAAGCTGATAGTGTTTGCCACTTGTATGGCTCTGCAACAATCCTACTTCAGAGATCAACCGACCTCATTAAGGTTTCACGGCTCTCATCTTCAAAGTTCTGGTACTTCAACATTATGTACTTCTTGATTGGAGCAAACCTATGTTCTTGCCATTCAATGGATTGTTATGGGATCTATAATTTTAACTGCATGACAATTTGAGCACTAACATATTTTTCTCTTTTTGGGAGGATATTTTTCCTACAAGTTTTTCTCTCTTTCTCCACTTATGAGAGTTTGTGCATGGGTACTAATTAGGCCTTGTTGTTGGGACCCATTCTTTGTTTTTATTTTTTCTTTAGTTACTCCTTATGTTTCACTTAAGGGGTGGTGTTAGAGTTGGATTTTCCAATGCTTCATTTTCCTATGAGCTAAGTATGCTGAGTTGTAAGCTCACATAGGGACTTGCATCTACCCAGTTGTCGTAGCCATCCTTAACCGACACTGGGCATCCTCCATTTCTATATAATGGAGATATTTTGTGTACTTTAACATAGAATTGTGAGTAACATAATACTCTTACAACATTATGGTATGCTTATAGTTTTTTAATTTATCACTTAAACATTCCTTGATTGTGATGGAAGTTGTAGTTATAGAATTATGGCATATAACAATTTAATACAATTTTGGTTTGAATAATGTAATTTTTTTTAATGTGAAGTGGCATAATAAAAATTCCAAGGCACAATATGTATAAAATTTCTTTTTTTTTTCTTGGAGAATAACACAATTTAATTTATCACTTAAACATTCCTTGATTGTCATGGAAGTTGTAACTATGGAAGTACGACATATAACAATTTATTCTAATTCTTTTAAATAATGCATTTTTTTTTAACGTGAAGTAGTATAAAAATTCCAAGGCATGGTATGTATGAGGTTTATTTTTTTCTTGGAGAATTAAACAATTTAATATTCACTTTTAATTTAAAAGTGTTTATAATGAATGTTGAGAGATCTTTTGGTAAAAATCACATAAAAAAGCTTATAGTCGACGTATTTTGAACCATCTAGCGTGGTTCATCTTCAGGACAAGATGAAGAACTAGATCATGGCATTAGCTTAAATAGATGAAGAGATATTTTTCTTGTCATTAGAATATAACAACTAATATGGATCTCTCAACATTCATAATATGGATCACAAAAGATTGAATTGAGTGTTTTTAATGATTTTTTTTAATGAAAATTTTGAATGATTTAATTTTTGGAATTATAATATTTACCATGTTATTTTAAAATTTTCCAATTAAATATCATTTTTTTAAAACTAATATAATATCTTTAAATATGAAATTAGTATAATAAAATTTCAAAATCAAATATTTATTAGAGGAATCAGCGATTGGGCCCCCTATGTGCCTAGAAGGTTGTTGCCACTACCATATGTGCTTACATATGCCCCTTCCGTAGACACAAGTAAATCAAGGAGATTTGAACCTCAAATTTTGAGGTACATAACACTTCATTTTCACTGTCATCACCAATTAAATTATTGAAAGATCTAAAATATCTTCCTCTTCCTCTTCGACCACCTCTTCCTCTGGAAGGATCTTGAGCAGTATTCTTTTCTTTATGAGCAAGGCACACAACCTCTTTAAAAGATTCAGGGGTTGTCTTCTTTCCAAAAGCTTTCTCTCTTTCAGCAAACTTTTTCACAAGAGAGTCAAAGGTAATATCTTTGAGATTTCCATTTGCTTGCAATGACTCAAGATAATTGGAGTAAGTAGGATAAAGTGCCTTGAGAAAAGCGATAACAGGAATATCCAATTCAACCTTAGTGGCATTGATATCATGCATTATAGATTTTACTTCGGATGCAAGAGCAAGAGAATCATTATTTTGCAATTCAAGAGTGAAGAGTTTAATCATGAGTTGAACAACTTCAAGTGTAGAATGTGAGTCATAGAGTTCTTTCAACTTTTATAAGGCTTCAAAAGAAATTGAAAATGGCGTAATATGGTGACTCACCTCTTCACTTACAGATGCTGCAATTAATGCATAGGCTTTGTTGTTCTTATTTTCCAAATGGCGAACTCTTTGTCTGAGGTAGGTTGTTCTGGCTCTTTGCCTCTGTCTCCAAAACACACTCCTTTCCACAACTCATTGAAAATGAGGGTGTGTTTTATCATCTGAGACCATTCAGGATAGTTCTCCTTGCCAGTGAGAACTATTCCCACAATAGATATGATTGAATGCATACTGTAAAAAAAAACTTCTGCTGGAAAAAATGTGTTGAATGTTTAATATTGTGACAAGGGGAGGAGATTGCGCTATTATATTATATGAACTAGTGGCAGAGGACTATGGTATTTGAAGGGAACTCAAGACTTCAGAATCAAGTATACACAGGCGGATGACTTCAGCTTGATTGGATACTCTAATTTAGACTTCGATGGAGACAAAAAAACTAGGGTATCTACTTCAGGATATGCTATGAGTCTTGGATTAGGAGTTGTCTCCTAGAGATCACGCAAACGATCAGTTCCAACAGATTCCACAACAGAAGCAGAATATGTGGCAGCAACTGAGGCAACAAAAGAAATTGTGTGGCTCAGGAAAATTCTTGAAGATTTGCAGGTAAAACAAGTACAATCAACTCCACTCATGATTAACAGTACTTCTGCAATAAAGTTAGCCAAGAACCTGTTGTGGCCACCAACAACCCCCCTCCTTATTTATAATAAATAAGCGGGGACCCTTAGTTATTAAAATCCAAAGAATTTAAAGTAGCATTTAAATCTCTTTTTCGCAAAATAAAGTTACCATCATAAGCTTAGAAGGCCACCTTGGAAACTCTTAGAATCTAAGTTTATGATGAGGTAAAAAATTACCCGACCAAGGGAAATCACATCGCAAGAAAATAGTGGGCTGTCACCTCACAAACACAATCCCAATATTCACGAGATAATGGTAATGACCAAATATCGCATCGCATTCAGGGTAACTTACTTAAAACACTTCAAGAAATCTGCCGATTTGCGATGCCGCCGATCAGAACATCGTATCTCGCAAGAAATAGGTTAACAAAAAATTTGTCATACATAATGATTCTGCAATCTGCGATTTTGCGATATTGCGATACTGCGGTTCTGCGACTTTGCGATTTTGCGATTTCGCGTTCTGCGATGTTGCGGTAGCATGATTCTGCGATTTTGCGATTTCGCGATCTGCGATGTTGCGGTAGCAAATCACAAAATCGCTCCATCGCAAATCTGTCGGGCTCGTTATTCAAGAAAAGTAGTTTCCCTAAGCTGACACATGGTTATGCGCTTTAAATGCTAATAAAAAGAGTTAGCTGTCAGTTATTAATAGAATATGGGTGCATGCTCTTCAAAGAACATTTCATGTAAGGTGGCATATTTGGTATGTCTGCGGCATTTAAAACTTTCCCATCACCCTTCTTTGTCATTCAATTTCACCTCACTTGTGAATTGCAGGCACGAAGAGCAGAGGACTATACAACACAATAAACAAGCTAAAATGGGAAAGAAAAGCAAAGCCTCGAGCTCCGAAGAAGAGAAAATGGCACCTTTGTATACAAACACAACTTGCAATCGAGACACGAAAATAGCTACCTGGGAAGGAATGTATAACATACTCGAAGAGGAGAATCCCAGAGTAATGGGGGTTACAGCTGTCGCAGGCTCACAAAGCTCTTCTGAAGCATCCCTCGCAGAGCTAGCTTGCTCATTCTTACATCGGAGAGCAGCAAGGCCAAGAATCCTCCCATACACGGACATGGTCAAATGGATATTGGATAACGCAGAAATAAAAAATAGACAGTTCAAGATTCATGGTCAAGGACTCATTGGTTCATTCGTCGCACAGGATTTAAAGCTCATGTATCATCTACCAGAACCACAGGCGATCTACAACAAACAGTTTGCAGAGAATTTTGCAAAAGAAAATCTGGACCTGGCAGAAACTACCAAAGATTGGTCTAGGAGAGATGAGCCGCTCAAGAAAGATAAACACGGTATGTACAGTACTCTCGCCCTTACCTCTCCATACTGGTTTGCTGCTGCCATGCTTTGTAGAATATTTGGAATGCCAGATATTAACAAATTCTCATGGGAATGGCTTCCATTATTGGATGCCGCCACAAATGCCACCATTGTAGATTGGGCCAGAGTTTTATCTGATAACTTGGCCACAGCCATTGGCAATTACTGGTCCAAAAGAGCTACGGCTCAGAGGATTTATCCTCCTTTTTACCTTTTTGCATATATAATGGACGCAATATGTTATATTTCCAAGTTTCCTGTTATGGGTTGGAAGTGGACGACACAAGACCCTCTACCCATTCATGTATATCACAAAGAGTTATGGGACTCTCAGTTCGTCCCATATTTTTACTAAATTTGTCATGGAGTTATGTTACCCTTGTATAGAATTTTGTATGATAAAGACCCTCCGAGATGCTCGCCTGAAGCACAAGTAGACATCCTCACTGTCGCAAGATGGTTCGGGGAAGAAATGTTTACTTATGTCAGGGTTTTTGGAAGTTCGGTACCCCCTCATGTCCTGCATGTATATATTCCTAATAAACTCTTAGCCCGAGAGATCGCCTACCAAACCTGTGGAGAAGGAGGCCTAACTAAAGAATTAAAAGACAAAAAGAAGGCTATCTAGCCACAATTCCCTATAGCTTGTGGGGCCTTCTTGCTATTTGATGTAGGTCACGCCTTTGCAGAAGTAAAAAGCATCATGTGATTACAACTCTTCAAATTCACTGCAAGGCCATTTGACCCTTATGAGGTCGCCCACAATTTTACAACAGCAGTCAAGATAAAGGTATTCTTCGGAGAAAAAGATTTATTTTATGATTTATTTCAGCAGAAAAACACATTGGAAGAAATTATGCACATAGCCCAACAACAGCTACCCCCAGAAGAATTTCAAAGGTTCAAAACATACAGGGAAAGAAGGTTGGCCAGTTTTCCTTTGGAAAAGCTATGCCTAAAACCCCCGAGAGAGCCAACTCCAAGTGTTAGCCTCAGTGGAAGTTCAAGTACCAATGGATCTAAGTCTAAATCTGAAAAAGAAGCGTTTGAGCACTCTAAAAGATCCGGAAATGAACTAGATAAGAACGAAGGGTTAGTGAATGATACTGCCCAGTCAGAAGAACTTCTACATCAGTAGATTATTTCCTCCCCGCAAAGAAATCCTCCCCCTCTAGTCAACCAAGCACCACCAGTTACAACTGAACTAGATAAAGAATGGGAAACGTTCAATGACTTGATCAATCTTGAAGGACAGACCATGAAGACAAATGTCAACAATGTACATATAATAAAAGAAGTAGTCACAGGAATAGTCAGCGAAGCCTCGGATGTGGAGCATATTCCTATTTCTCCATCCTCTGAGATTGTACTAAAAGTAGAAGAAATTCCTCCCCTAGATGTATTCTATAGCCCACAGCATAAAGCAGTAGTAAGGAAGTAGAGAAAGAAAAGGAAACTGGAAAGCACTCTCTCTCAAAACACAGAACAATTGGACGTCTTGTGGAAAGATCCCGCAAGCAATCCCACGGAAAATCTCACCAAACTATCTCAGATCGCAGGAGCATACGCCTCCGCTACAATCGATAAAGCATCTGAGGTACAACAACTGCTAAAAGAAAGGGAAGAGCAGATACAAGTACTGTAACAACAATTGCAACAAGCCCATGCCAATAACGAAGCGCAGAAACAACTTGAAAAGTTGCAACAGGACTTCCAGCAGATGCAGTTAAGCTATTAGAAAGGTTTGGATGAGAAAGGAAAACAATTACAGGATTTGAGAGAGATGCACAAGGACGACCCGAAGCTCAAAGAGTTCATCACAGAGTCCTTTTCCCTGAATGAGCAATTACTACTGCAGCAAGAAGCGCTGGGCCAAAAGATATCACAGTGGAGTCATTATTGCGAGATTAGTGATAAAACCATTAATCAAGTAATAGAATTTTGAAGTGACTACGATCTGATTGACAAACGAATGATTGAGTATTTGGTATGGCAAGAGACAGAGGAGGGTAAAAGAGCAGATGCACCAAGGATTAATGAAAATCACAAGGAAATGCTCTTTAACAAATGGGACGAGAAAATCAGGGGAGCAGAGCAAGCAGCAGAAGGAGCAGCCACAGCAGCAAGCAGACATATTGATTGTGTAAATGAGAATTTACACAGGGCAAATTTGATTACAGAGACCACCCCGGGGTACTTACCAATTGCTCAACAGCTAGAAGCAGATTGGAAACAGAGAGCTCAAGAAAAGGCTAAAGTAATCCAAAGGCTAAGTAAGCTAAATTGGGATTGTTACTGGACATACTTAGTAAAACCACATAGCCAATGGATGACTGTTAAGTGCATTATAAATGCAACCGAAAAGATGGCGCCAGCTCTCATAGATTCTGTTTTCTCAGCCCAGTTGAAAGCGGAAGTCAGCCACCCAAATCTCCTTAAACAGATGTTGCGTACATGTGATTTCAGAGATCAAGCACAGAAATAGTTTAATTTTAGTTTTAATTTCGTTTTATTTTCCTGAAAAAAGGACGCTCATTTAAACCGCACCTTTATTTTTGTAATAATTTATTTTTAGAATTAGTTAGTAGTATTTAAACCCTTCTCATGCATTTAGAGAAGGGTCCATAAATTTATCAAAAACTTGTCCTCAGAACATGCACTTTTGCACCCTCAGAGGAGGTTTTGATGAATGAATGGAAACAGGGTTTATTTGATATTTGCATTTGATATTTGCTACTGATGTTGCACTTCTGTACTCTTAGTAGATGTTGAATCAAGGAGAGATAAATCAATCATTGCTTGAAGCTCATGAGTAAGACTAGTTATAAATGGTACTTTTATCTCTTTACCATTTCTGCTTATGCGTTAAAGCGATATTCAGTTTTAAGTTATTTATATGTTACAGCATGAATGTCTGAGTTATCATTTGGCACTTTTGTACGATGATAACTATTTGTTTATGTCTAGTGTATGAATAGCTCATTTATGCGATAAGTTTTAACAACTGTTTCGTCTAACTTCTTATGCGAAGTAGCTCATTTTTATCGAATTCTTTTCTTACGATAGCTGAATGATCTTTATTACCAGTTATTGTATGAAATCTTTTTAGATCACATAGAAGAAAGATCACACCCCAGGTTAGCATAAATTTCGATGTTTTTCTGTTTATTAGAATACATAGCATAGCATTAGATTAGATAGAAGTATTCCAGTCTGAACATAAACACCCTTCTTTCACACACACACATACACGGAATTGGGAAACTGGTCCCAGATCCCTAGTCGAACCCGCTATACCAAATGGATAAGGAGCTGCCAACCAAGGTCCGGACCGGGCGGGTGTCCCCCTTGTTGTCGACCCAATTTTTGGGGCCTTCAATAGGTCCCCATTGCATGCAGAGCCTCCATGAGGTGAGGAAATTTCTGTTGAACCTGGTCCCTGGTGAACCACTTGCCCTGGTGAAGGAGTTGGCCTACTTTGACAACTCAGTATAGTTGGATCCTCTCTTGATGAGTGTTCTTGATCTGTGTGTCGATGAGTTGATCAGTTGTTGTTATAGACATTTTTGGGCACTGCAACCCCAATCATAAATGTCCATAAACTGAGGGCTCCTAAGTCCCTAAAAGTGTTGCTTTACTACCTAAAGGAACAAGGTCAGCTGATTACATCATCTCCCAGAAGTTCTCCGCAGAAAACTGCTCAGAAATGGTCAAAACTGGACCATACTGAATGCCCAGTGCAGAGGGTGCGATGCATATCACCTTC
>APFE031168269.1:0-31292 GCA_000404065.3 Pinus taeda | reverse complement strand
CCCAGGTTAGCATAAATTTCGATGTTTTTCTGTTTATTAGAATACATAGCATAGCATTAGATTAGATAGAAGTATTCCAGTTCGAACAGAAACACCCTTCTTTCACACACACACATACACTGAATTGGGAAACTGGTCCCAAATCCCCAGTCGGACCCGCTATACCAAACGGATAAGGAGCTGCCAACCAAGGTCCGGACCGGGCGGGTATCCCCCTTGTTGTCAACCTGATTTTCGGGGCCTTCAACAGAACCCAAAGTTCCATGATCGAACGAAGTACATCAATACTAAATATCATCAGATTCGACATCATGTTGAGGCCAAAACAATCCATCTCCGCCATTGTTCCACAAATGGGCAAATTGCAGACATCTTCACCAAAGTGCTTGGAAGAGAAAAGCTTGAAAGATTTAGAATGATGCTTGGACTCACTAGCATCCCTTCAGATTAAGAGGGGGGAATGTTGACACCTAATCATCAGGATTGAGTGAATAACTGAAATTGATGTAAATAAATAATGGAGAATATGAATAGTCACCAGGAGATGAAATGAATAGTCTCTCCCTCATGTATATAATAAACACCAACCTAAATGAAATCAACAAATTGTTTTGAGGAGTTACTGCCTAGTCTAACATCTTTCTCAGAAAATTAAACAATTTAATTTATCACACTTAAATTATGAATTCTTTGAATTTTCCTTTAATGAAAATTTAAATGATTTAATTTTTAAAATCATGGCATGTAGCAAGTTGTTACAATTCCTTTTCAATTAAATGATTTAGTTTATGGAGTTTTAAAATGTATCTAAGTTATTTCAAATATAATTAATTTTTTAATAAATAAATTGTATTTGACTTTATTGAGTTTGATAATTCAATTGGATTATATTATAATGTTTTTATAGTTTTAAAAATAAAATATTATCTTAACATTTTTCATAAATTAGTAAAAGTATAAATTTGTATGTAAATCATTTTTTATTAAGTTATCTTCGATTTGGGTGTCAACTCAAAGATGGGGGCCACAAAAACCAACATAACTCGCTATCCCCTCAACAAGTTACAATGTGTCCATGCATTAATAGCCCTCATTAAGATGAGTGTTATCGCATGAGCACAAGGGTGGTTATAATAAGTGTTTGGGTTGTGGTTGATGTGTGCAACAACATTGTTTGTTGGGTCTCTCTCTAGCTCAGGGATTTGAGGCTTCATCTTGTAGATACCAATTTCCTCTAGAACTTTCCTCGCCTTGTAACAAATTTCAATTATCGACTATAGTTTGGCACTTCACTTAAAGCTTATCCATCGCTAGATTTTCTTTGCACTGCATTGGCACTATCTAACACAAGATAAGAGCTCCATTGGCTAAAATGCTTCATTTGAGCTTGCGCAAGTGTATCCCTTTGTAACACTCCCTTCCACCCCCTTGGACTAATATCAGTTGAATGGGAGGTGTTACTTCAAATTAACCCAACCTACAAGGTCTCATTATGGAAATGGGGTTACAATTTTTTTTTTCCTTTGCCAACATTAGTGGAATTAACTTTGACCTACTCCATTGCGTCTAACTCATCGAGAGCTTTCCAATTACGTAAAATTCTTCTCAATCTGACTATTGGATTGAAAAATATGCCCATTTGAAGTATGGGCCCCACAATCCTGCCACATTAGCAAGGTTTGTCACATGGCAGCCAAATGCCTATGTGGACTTGCCACATCTTCCATTTCCAACATGGTCCCACCATGTCATCCCCCCCTTGTACTTTACCTCTCAGGTGTACCCTATTCCAAACCCTTGCAACGCAATGTCAATATTCACATCAAGTGGTGGGGACATTTCCCATCCCAGACCTTTTGTTAGTCCATGGCATTACCACTTCGGTGTAGGCAACTTTGAACTTCATGGTGCGATATGAATATTTTCATTAAGTAACAGAGATATTCCCCATTATATGTCTTCCATTAATTTCGTGGGTTCTGTCATTTCTGCAACCTACTATAAAATTACACTACTAACTCTCCCCTGTGATCATGTGATCTGTGGTGTCACCCTAGTTAGAAAACATTCTTAGAGGGTGCCACTTCAACTTAGATAGTTATTCCATCCAGGGTCCCAACTCTTTGTTCAAGATAGTAGTTTCTTGTTTAATGACAAAAAGGGTATCTGTCGCACTCTCCATCTATGGCGTTAACACTCCCAACTTAGTAGGGCTCTTCATCACACCCCAATAGTGTGATGACAAAACTAACTACAGGTGACAAGAAGCTTTCCATCTCACAACCTCTGTCATCCACACTCTTTTACACTAACCATATCCTAGCATATTTGGGATGGTGTGACATAAATATTCTCACTGATTAATGAGAATTATCCCTTCCTATGTTATGTTAATTCCGTACCATAGTATCTTATAGTCCCCCCTTGAACTTCATTAAGACTAGCTCAACCCGAATGTGGGCATATTCCCTGTGAGTCAGTTTCGAAGTCTTGGGGACTTCAATGTCTATACACGACCATTTTGGCACTTGTAGCGCAATACTACATTATTAGTTTGTGGCCAACATGCATAACATCTCTAAGTCATGTAGACTACTTCTCCCCTATAACATACAACTCATGGATTTACACCCTTCATGATAGTTCCATGGGATTTATTAATAGATAAACACAATATTATTAATAGCCTTTATGCTACAACCATTCAAGCTACTCACACATGACAAGTAATGGAAATGACACACATAACCAATGTCTACTAGTCATATAAAAATCAATCATGAGCATATAAATAACTTATCATTCAAGAGCACATCAACACCATAGGGATTAACAAGTCCATTGCAACCACGAAAATCATTCAAAAACCATCACATTAACACACAAGAATACATGTTCCTCATTAACAATACCGATATACCCATTACCATAAAATAACAATAATGATCATTAATATTGCATAAACATAAACAAGTTATAAGTAAACAACTTATCTTAATAACTAGATGATTGGAAAATGAGAGAGAGATTTCAACTCTCCTCACAATCATAGACCAATTGTACTACAATCCTTTCTTGCAATTGACCACCCCTGAACCAGATTCAGAGCATGAGGAGTGAAGTGCTCAAGGGAATTTTGCACCAGTAATTCACAACACATGGGAATCCAAAGAACACAGTGCCTCCACTTGTAATCCGAAAGGAATCCAAAGCACATAGTGCCTCCACCCAAATAGTGACTTCTAGGAATCCACAATCCACAACGGCTCCACCTATAGTTTGACAGAAATCCATAGCACACAGTGTATCCACCCAAATATCATTTAAAGGAATCTAGTCCTAATGTCTCCACCCGATTACACTATAGGAATTTAGATCCCATAGTGCGAAATCACATTATGCCTCCACTTGATGGCTTTCACAGGAATTCAGAGCACACTACACCTCCTCCTGGTAGCTTTCACAGGAATCCATAGTCCACCCTCAAGGTATCTACCTATGAAAACCAAGATAAGTCTAAGAGTAACTAGCATCTCCACCTTTTGTGCACGAATCCAGAGTCCACTACCACCCCATCTTCTCAATGTTACAACTGCCTTGTTTTGGAGTGCTCCTCAAATAGCTTGCAAGCCTAACCATACGCTAAGTATTTCCTAGTGCTTTCTCACATTGTTGATCAACAATTCTCTCCATATGCAGTCATTGGGATTTCATCTTCTAGTCTTTGTGTATAATGCTTGAATGCCCGAATGATCAAATGTCTCCCATTGCAAGAGTGTCTCTTCTCTCTCCTAATTTTTCCCCTGAATTTCCTTTGTGTGTTGATTGACTTATGTCATCTCATAGGACCAACTTGTCCATTATTTCTTAGGTGCCCATATGCCATCGTTAATTCTTTGTAAAATGCGACAGGGATTTGGGTGAGGATTAATTGAAACATTCAATAGTTTGGTTATTTTTCCAAGCCATTCCCAAGTAGCTTCCTCCAAAAGCTCTAAATTTGTGTCCCCTCTCTCAGTCCAGTCATTTCATATTATCACATTTAATAACAATTACATATGAAAAAATTTACATGAGGGAGCGAACAAAAAGTGTTGTCACAAACCCCACCTCCTTAGAGGAAAAGGGATGTGGGTGAGGATTAATTGCAACATTCAATAATTTGGATACTTACCCCATTCCTTAGTAGTTTCCTCCCAAAGCTTTGAATCTGTGTCCCCTCTCTAAGTCCAGTCATTTCATATTATCACATTTAATTACAATTACATATGAAAATATTTACATGAGGGGGCGACCAAAAAGTGTTATCACAAACCCCACCCCCTTAAAGGAACATTGTCCTTGATGTTCTATATCCAAACATAATTCAACGATGCTCTTCACCGAACACAATTCATAGTGATATTTATATACAAACAACTCTTTACATTTACATTTGCTCATCCAACAAATAAAAATTGGTAAGATACCCTCATTTGCTCAGTCATCGCATAGGTGGCTTCATCTAGTCCAAAGTGCTTCCACTGCACCTTGAAATTCTTGATTACTTGATTTAGGAGCATGATTACCTCCAATTTATAATGCACATTGGCTCTAGTTGGAATTTTACCCCAAATTCCACGTATATCGCAGACCAATCAACAACATGATTAGCATGGACCCTATGCTTAACCATATAACCATATTTAAGCTTCAACATTGACATCGTGATGCATTTCCATTGGAGCCATCATTTATTGAGGTTTGGCATTGGTTTGATTGAGTTTCTTTGTTGGTGATAATGGAGGTCAAGCCCTACCACATTTTTGTTTGAAAAACTTGACTATTGATTGGTTTCATTGGATGTTGGATGGTCACGGGGTCAAATCCCACTCCTCTCAATTGAGTTACCATATTGATGATTAAGGAATATGATATAACAAGAAATGACATAAAGCACAATTGGTAGTGGGTTTGTGCAATGTAGCTAAGGTCACAAGTTCGAACCCTAACAATCATCAGGCCAGAATTTTTTTTTTTTTTTTTTTTTTTTGCCCAAAACTTACATTTTGTCAAACGATTAAGGAGCTTATAGTGTATAGTTTTTAGAATTTTTTTTCGGGAATTGGCCATTTTGTATAACGTGCCTTGAAATAGTCATTCTATAGAAAAATAATTTACGATTTGATTTTATATAGTTTTTGGGGATTTCTAGGCTCATTTCTAAGTCAAATTGGATTTCGAAAGAATGATGATCAAGGTTCAGTGGTGAACACTTCTAAAGGCATAAAAGCCTTGATGATGTATTTTTGATGATCATAATCACTATTATTTGTTTTGGGAGCTTATGAGCAGGTTATAGTTGGTTTTTGGTACATAGCACAAATAGGTTCTGAGAAGGGTTTTATGTGACCAGATTAATGAATAGGTTGGAACGAGGTATGGAGAATATATGATAGGTTATTAACAATAGTATGACAACAAAAATTTGTTTGGTTTTAAGATTTGTATTGATTGAAGAGTAAGTGGATCCAATTTGAAATATTATGAAAAACAACCCACATGAAGTTGAAGAAGGAGCTGGGTGAATCCATTGAGGTTCATGCCTCAATAACGTTGAAGCTTACAACAAGTTGAATCTTGGTAATTCATGAGGTTGGTGCCTCAATCAGGTTGTATCCTATAGCAAGTAGTTTCTTGAATACTTTCAAATTTGGTGCCTCAATTAGGTTGTAGCCTATAGTGGGTAGCTGCTTGCATATTTTGGAGGTGGGTGTCCCCAACAAGTCAGTGCCTACAAATCTACATAATGAATTGAAGAATAAGAAGAAGAAGAGTTTTTGGTTTTCTCTTGTATGGGTTTTCCATGCAAAACCTTGTCTCCACTTGTGTTTATATGATGATGGATTCTTGATGCATTGTTTTATTTATTATTATGCTAGAAATGGTTATGGTACATTGTTATGTATTTGTCTATTGGTAAAAGATGTTGAAACGTTAAAATTTTCACCACATTGATTCACCCCCCACTCTCAGTGTGATATTGGGGCTATCAAGTGGAATAAGAGTGAGTTTCCTTCAAGAAAATTTAACTACTGGAAGGCTGATTTCAAGAAAAGATGGTCACAATCAGAGTAGTTGGCAAGCCTCCTATGTTCGATGGATCTAACTATGCTTTTTGGAAGATAAGAATGAAGACATATCTCATTTCTTTGGGTGCTGATGTTTGGGAAATTGTAAAAACTAGTTATAAAGTTCCTAATCCTCCTCCAATAGACACAACTAGTAAGGAACTATATACATCCAATGCACAAGCTAAGCATGATATTTTAAGAGGTTTGACCGCTTCATAATTCTTCACAGTAATGCACTGCAAATAAGCTCATGATATATGAAACAAACTAAAAACTTATTATGAATGGGACATGGAGGTAAAATAAGCCATGCTACAATATTTCAAGGTCCAATTCAAAAGTTTGAAGAGGAAGAAGATGAGGATATTGCTTCATATTTCTTCAAGTAGACAAGATTTCCAACTCTATTGTAGGTCTCAATGAAGAAATCAAGGATGGCATTGTTGTTTGAAAGATATTGAGATCTCTTCTATCAAGATTCAATACCTAAGTATCAACCCTTGAAGAAATATCAAATCCGTTTACAATGACTATGGATGTACTTCCTAGAACACTCTCAACATATGAGCTAAGGATAAAGGAAACTTTGTTATATCCTCTTGTATTTGGATTTATTGAGTTTCATAATTCAATTGCATTATTTATAATGCTTTCAAAATTTTAAAAACAAAATATTATGTTTAAATTTCTCATAAATTAATTAAAGTTATAAAAAAGTATGTATATCATTTTTTATTAAATTATCCCTAATTCGAGCATTAACTCAAAGATGGGGGCTAGGATAGCAAAAATAACTCACCCCCCCACTAATAAGCTAACCTCTTCCCATGCATTAACAACCCTCGTCAAGATAAGTACCATTACATGATCACGGGAGTGGTTATAATAAGAGTTTGGAATGTGGTTTATGTTAACGACATCATTCTTTGTTGGGTCTCTCTCTGGCTTAGAGATTTGAGACTCTATATTGCAGATACCTGCTTCCTCTAGAAATTTCCTGGCCTTACAATGAAATTCAAACATTGACTATAGTTTGGAACTTCACTTAATGGTTCTCCATTACTAGCTTTTCTTTGCACGACATTGGAATTGTCTGACACAAGACAAGAGATTCATTGTCTCAAATGCTTCAGTTGGGATTGCACAAAGGTATTCCCTCTATAACGTGCCCTCCCACCTCCTTGGACTAATTTCAACTGAATGGGAGACATTACTTTCAATTAACCCAACCTCCATTGTCTCAATTTGGAAATGGGGTTATAAAAATTTCCTCCTTTTCCATCATGTCTAGCTCATTGAAAGATTTATGATTACATATACTTTATCTCATTCTGACTCTTAGATTAAAATTTATTGTAACCACCCCTCCCAAATTTACCCAGTCTCACTGACCTATCGGGGTAAACATATCTGAGGCTACTACGTGTTTTGCGAAGTTTTAGTGTCTATGGATAAATGCTTAAACCCCTAAACTAGTAGCTAAGTCTAGAACAACAATGAAAAGCATTCTCTACCTTTTCTATAACCAATAGATTAAATAAGACAGTAAAGAAGCCTACATGTAGCTTTCGCTTACTCCTTATCTCCCTTGATCAATTATGTCGCTTCTTTCCGTACTTAATCCGCTTGAAAAGTACGTGCACACAGACAGAAGACAAAAACTGATCAAAGCATATGATAATGATCTATTGATTAAACATAGAATGGAATCAAGTTCATAATACACATATGAAAGCATCAGTGAACAATACAAACATATGGAAAAATCTTTGAACGCTTTATTAGTAAAAGGAAGAGTTACAACCCAATTTGCTTGATTCAGTATCACTCCTCCAGTTCAATCTCATCCTCTCCTCATAACAAGCAAGACATTTTGACATCATTACAATACTTGTAACCAACTAAATTCTCTTACTAACAACAACTCCCTATAATTCAATGATTTCCAGCCCCTGATCACTTAAACGAGTGGTCTTTTTATAGGTGAATGAAGGAATTTATGCCATAAATGGTGATAATGAATGCCCTCCCAAACTTAGAATTTAGTTCCATGGAGGAAGGGATAAAGGGATTGTTGTTCCTTAACTCCTCCCTCATCTAATTTCGAGCCCAAAGGAGTAGATAAACTTGGGAAGTTTCTAGATGCATCCAATGGATAATAATATTCCCAAACCCCAATGAAATTTCGCTCAAATTCGCCCAGTGCAGGCCAAAGAGGGCTCAAATGTGTTGCAATGCACCCTGGCAATGTACTGGACTGCACTATAGTGCACCCTGATAAAGGCCTGCCTGTGCTGATCTTCTTAGAGGCAGTTTTTGGATGATTTCAGTCATGGAATCTCTTAGGAAGGAGGAATTATGATGGTTGACTTCATTTAAGGAATGTAACAACTGAATTAGGGTTTAATGGGCCCTAATAGTATTGATCTGTAAGTTGGGGTTGATGTGCCCAAATGGATCTGTAACAGTTTCCCCCTAAAGCATGAAATCGTAAATATGTATGTCGAGTGAAATGCTTTATCATGTGGAGAGGACGTTTCGAAGCAGGAGGTGACCTGCATCAATTACAATACATATATCATGATAATTTGATTTTTTCTCATGAACTTGCTGAGGGAAAGCATACCCATGCTCAGCTTATAAACTTTCATTACATGTACAAATATAGTCATCTACAAATATAGACCCATGAATGGATGACCATGAATGTAAGGCCATTGTACATTTGTTTTAGTACTCCTGAAAATATCGCAGCCCAGATGGATGAAACTAGATCCAAGGTCTTCAATCTCGTTCAATTTTTCACTCAAGTACAAGTCTAACCATGTGAATAGATGATCTGAAGTCGAACATGGGAAGACATCGTCTAATTACAAGCCAATGATGTAAGTCATTAACAGACGCGAGATGAATCACCGATAATGATAATGACCCTCAAGGTACTACAGTACATTTCACATGGTGTGAATAAATAATTTGATGTCGAACACCATACAAAGTCTCTTGGTTGAAGGCCAGTGATGTCAACCTATCGGCGGAAGTGAGAAACCTGCCATTGATGTATGCAAGCCTCAAGGTACTGAAGGGGTGTTTCTAAGTCAACTTCTTGGATAATATGATGATATCGACAAGAAGAAACTCATTGTAGGAGGGCCTTGATGTATCCCACATCAACAACACAAAATGAGGTAAATGATTTTGGAGATGAAAAATCAACTGACGACAGAAGGTTCAGGAATGGCAGTCACGAAAATGAAGGTTTATGGTATTGCAAAGGATGATGTTTGAATTGAATGAATTCTCTTGAACATGTTGGCGACACTAAGATGAATTGGTAGCATTGACCCAAAACAAAGTAATGGATGGTATGATAGACCAATGGTGTGATAACCATCAAGCTGAATGACCTAACCCACATAGTCACGGTGATGAGGTGAAAGTGTCATGTTTAAGAGCAACTTGCTACCATAAAGTGATTTCCCCTTTTTCCAATTTTCCCCAGAAATTGTTGACTAGTACATGTTTATTTTTATCAAGCTTGAGGAGGATAACACATGCTTGTTGTATAGTTCCATCATTCGAGTGAATCCATTGTTATTTGATGCTTTAATGAGTCTAGCGAAGGTGAAACTCGGTCTTGTCTAGATGGACAAGTTTGTCACTATTTGATGTTTTTAACGAGTTTAACGACAAAGATAACTTGGTCCTTTTCATGTTTAGAGAGTTTGAAAAGGGATGAAAAGGAAACTCCAAAAGTTCTTTTTCGTAGATTAATCTCTCAAGTCCAAAAAAGCGTAAAATAATACAAGAGAGATATTGTTTACAATCCTTTAATGAGTTGGAATTGACAAGTGCTCGACAATCTTTTCATGTTTAGAGAGTCTGAAAAGAGCTTGAAGAGGACTCCAAGGGGGTTCCTTTTTCATTTTTAACAAAGCTCGAAAAAGAGATAAAAGTTTGCTTTATGGTCAAAGATGTTCAATTTACATTTGAGCACGTCAAATTCTGCATGTCAGTTGTTAATCCTGCTCAAAACACCATCAAAATAGATTAAAAATACCTGTTTCATGGATAAAATGAATAAGAACTAATGTTTACTCAATTAATGTGCAAGAAATAAACATAAAAATAAGTTTTACCATTCATTTTTACCATTTCACATTTACCCTTTTATTTTGGTGCTTTGGAGCAGTTTTTACTTCGAAGTTCATCAGCTGATTACGGAGGATTCAGTGGACCATTCCTGGTGCCATCCAGACCAGGTAGGATCTATCTCTGTTCTCTTTCATTTCATATCATTCATTTTCAGTTTCAGGTAAAAATTTTGAGTTTTTGGGGCCCCTAGGATTTCAATTTTCCAATCTGGGATCAACGCACCCTTTCATCATTGAAAGGTACGCTACAGTGCACTTAGCTAGAAGGTTGCCTATATTGCAGTGCACTTTCTCTAAGACTGGGTTGTGTTGAGCACAAAACCCAATTTCATTCAGTTGTTTTCACCCAAAAATTCTTTTGTTTTTTGCAAGAAATGGGTCCTAATTTGTCTTATGGTTGTATTTTCAGGTATTCATTGGATTAGAATGAGGATTACATGGAGAGAACGAGAGCATGAAGAACAGGATATGATTTCCCTAAATAACCAGGGCATAGTTGAGGCCCTAAGGAATTGTGGGTTACTCAAATATTTCTGATTACCTGGTATGAGGCAACAAATGGAGCTTTTGCAGTTCCTTTTCGTTCATGGGATCCTACTGATAAGACATTTCACATTAGAGACAAAGTAGTCTCAATTACCATTGATGACATATACTTTCTTACCGGAATGTCGAGGCGAGGTGCGCCCATCTCACTTTCTAGATTTGCCAAAGGGGGTGAATTAGTGAGTGATTACATATGACAATTCTGTTCACTAGGTGCACAACCTAGCAGGGACGGAAATATTAACATCAGGGATGTTAGTGATTCACTATTGAGGACAATCCTCTTTACCATTGCCAAATTGGCTGGTAGCGCGACACTACATTTGGCAAACAGATCATACATGCAATATTCTTTAGAGTGTTCAGTTGGTGTGAGGCAGTACTTTCATCCTTGAAAGAACAACTGACCAAGGTGAAAAGCGAAAGGACAAAGAACTGTCGATCCTGATTTCTTTCTCCTTGGAGAGAATTCCACTTATGCGGCCACAACATGTTTCATTGGGTGTATCTGGACCTAGGGATCCACGGATGTAGAGATGTGTAGATCTTATGGCTAGGCATGTTAGTCAGTCATTGATCTCATTTACCCCTGCATTATTTGAGTGGCTTGATCGACAGGATATGACCATCGCAGAGTATCCATATTTAGGGATGGATTTCCGCAGAGATCCAGACTTGATGTTACCTATTCAAGCACAATGGGGTGCTATAGGTAAATTGTTTGACCAAAGTGTTTTTTGATTTTAAATTTTCTACATTTTTTGTGTTTTTTTATTATCTCCAAGATTGAACAAAATCATTTTTTATATATGTAGACGTTGGACCTGTTCGACCTTTGGGGCACCAACGAGTGGCAGGTGGGCCAGCACAGAGACTTTTTGGAAGAGCAGTTCTCCAAGACTTATATTTAGCCGAGACATTGGCTTAACTATAGGACCACATAGATGGTTTGACCCTAGGCATTCCAAATGTCCAGATCGAGGAGTTGCCTATGGGACTGCAGCGCCACACCATTGGTGTGTCAAGTCGTTGGATGAGACTTTTACACATGATAGCATAGGTTGTGACCTATTATCACGAGCACCACTAGTTTACTTAGATGTTTTCTGTATACATTTTAGTTTTGGGTCAGATGACCAATTTCTGTCTTGGACACAAACTGTTTGCAAAAACTTTTTAAAACAATTACCTATTTTACTTTCAGAGTTTTATTATGGTTATGTGATGCAATCCTATTCAACTGATGATGTGAATTGAAAATATTTACTTTACATATGTCGCAAATGTCTTTTTAACACATAATTCGCTAGAGAATCAGTTAATTTGTTTAGATTTATGGAAATATGCTGATATTGAATAAACTCAAAATACCTTTCCAAAATAAAAAATCTAAGGAACATGCGATGAATTGCTGGATTTTAGATGGTATAAACGCTAGTAAGTTGTAGTACAACAATTTTTGATTCTAGCCTAATGATGATTCAGCGTATGCCAAGTGAAATGGCATCAGAGAGAAGTTCAATCATGTTGAATATGGAGCATGATTGTTTAGAGGTCTTTGTTTCAGCCGGATGTATACTCAAGGAAGTTTATACACCCCTACACGCGAGGGGGTGTGGGGGGGACTTGTCCCCCCGTGGGGGTCCGGTGGGGCCGATCCCCCCTGGTTGGGGGTCCGGGGGCCAGCGGTCCCCCGGCGGGGGTTTCGGGGGCAACGCCCCCGAAGCTAAAAACAGATGTAAAATTGCCTTGTAAAAGTATAGTAATTTCTATTCAATCTGGGTCGTTCGTTAGGCGGATGATCTGACGATAGAACTTATCTTTAGTTTATGGTTTTTTTCCCTAGAAGGAAACCCCTCTCTTTGTATGAGGGCATTGTATTTGAGGTTGTGTAATAGATGTGTATTCTCTAAGCAAGAAGCAGAGAGGTGAGGCTGTGAGAGAAAATAGAGGATATTATAGCGGATTTGTTGTAGGTTGTGTCTCTTCATTTTGCTGGATAATAGAAAGGAAGGACTGGCTGTTCGAGTTGGACGTAGCCCAAAATGGGTGAACCACGTATATCTGTGTCTCTCTTGTTTTATGCATTTTCTATGTTTATATTTCTGCAATATTTTATGTCTTCCATTGCTCCGTAATATATAATTTTATAACAAATCAACGTGCTATACTCAACAATATTATTCTTTGATCGACCAATACAAATCCCTCTAATACTCACTAACTCAATGCTTGGAGCAAAAATGGCCCATGCTGTAGAGGATAGGTTCTGCATACTACGACTAGCCCCATCAGGGTAACCAAAAAATGGTTTCGAAAAGTTCGATATCTGCAACAAACACAAAGTGGATTACTTAACCAAATAGAAAATCTAAAAGAAACACACATGCACATGCAATCAAAACATATATACAGTGAGTTCTACTACACTTAACTAAGCATAGTAACTTTTAAGGTACAGCCCATTTCGGGGCTGCGACAATGGAATCCCATCATAGTCCACTAACTCGTAGGCACCTTTCATCAAAACACACTTAACAATATAAGGGCCCATCCATAGCGGTTCAAATTTTCCTACTCCAAGTTTATCAAACTCCTGATCGTAAAGCAAGACCACATCACCTTCTAAGAAGACACAAGGCTTAACATTTTTATCATATTGCGCCTTAATACATTTCTTATGCACTTTGTTAGCCAATGCAACATCACGACAGGTTTCATCCAAATGGATTAACTCCAAGAAATGCACTTCTTCTTCAGAAGTGTCGGGTAGCTGGTCAATTGCAAGTTTGAGAGACAAGATTTCATATTGAATTGGTAAGACTGCTTCCAAACCATACACCAACTGAAAGGGTGTGAATTTGGTCGCATTTCTCACCGAGGTTCGAAATGCCCATAGAGCCGAGTATAGGATTAAATGCTAATTTCTCTTATGAACTACAATCATTCTTTGCAACATGCGCTTAAGGACTTTGTTGATGGCCTCAACTTGTCCATTAGCTTGCAGGTAGTATGGAGTAGAACTATCATGTGACATTCCTAACTTGGCAGTCAACTCAACCATCATGTGATGGCGAAAAGGTGATCCATGATCTATAACTATGGATTTTGGTACACCAAACCTGAAAACCACATGGTTGAAGAAAAATAAAGCAGTCGTTTTTCCACTATTGTTCAATGTTGGCAACGCCTTGTCCCATTTGGTAAAATAGTCAATGGCAACTATAATATACCCATGCCCCCTAGCCGAGGTGGGGTTACATGTCATAAATTCAATGCCCCATTAGCGAATTGGCCAACAGCGACGAATGCATGCAAAGGTGCAGGTGTTAATCTGGTTTTTCGGTTACATATCTGGCATGCATGACGGCTTCTGATAGCAATAATGCAATCTTTGAATATTTGGCCAGAAGTAACCAACACGGAGAATTCTCTACATGGTAGCATACCCAGGTAAGTGTCCACCACAAGCACCTGAATGACATTCATCCAAAGCTTTCTCGGCTTCCTCATGAGTGAGGCACCTACGTAAAATCGTATTGACACCACAACGATAAAGCATATCACCAATTATCAGATAATCTTTGGCTTGGTATCAGGTACATCGTTGTTCAGAGCAAGAGGTATTAGATTGGAAAGCTTGGGTCTGGAGATAGACCAGTATATCTCCATACCACCAATCACTTGACGAGATAAGAAATAGAGACTCATCCAAGATTGCTTCTAATGTTAAATCATTGGAGGATGAAGGAAGGTCGCAAAGTAACTCGATGAAAACAAGAGATTTCTTTTATTTAGATTTGATGAATTCCAAATCAAACTCTTGAAAAATAACTATCCATTTTGAATATTTTCCCCCGAGAAATTGACGTGACAAAATGTATGTCATAGGGTTGCAATCCGATATAATAGTAGTTTTATGGAGGAGTATGTAATGACGAAATCTCTGCACAACTTGAACAGCTGCCAAAGCTAACTTTTCGACATAGGAACACTTACTTTCTGTGTCGTTGAGATTACGACTCAAGTAATAAATAGGATGTTTAATTCCACTTTCTTCCTGGACTAAAACCATGCCAATGGTTGTATCTGCAGTGGCGAGATACAGGTAATAGTCTTGTTGATAGTTTGGGTCATACATTAATGATGCTTTAATTAGGTAATTTTTAATAGCATTAAAGGAAGCTTGCGCAAACTGATCCCGATGGAAGGGCACCCCTTTCTTCAGTAGATAAGTAAAACCTTTAACCAACTAAGCATAGTTTGGAATGAACCTCCTCAGAAAGTTTGCCTTCCCTTGAAGTCTCTGCAACTGTAACAAGTTTAAAGGTGGAGGCAAGTCAAGGATTTCCTGAACCTTAATTGGATCGAGTCGAATTCCATCTTTTGAGACCACGAATCTGAGCAATCGACTAGAGCCGACACAAAACACACACTTGTGTGGATTGACTCATATCTTGTAGTGTTGGCACCATAAAAATATTGCTCTCAAATGTTGCGGGTGATCAGACTGCTTTCATCAATGAGTAGGCAAATCATCAAGATAAGGTTGAACAATGTGCTTGATGTCATGGAAGGCATAATTCATTGCCCTCCAAAATGTAGCCCCTAAATCCTTCAAACCAAAAGGTAACTTTTGATGGGTGAATGTGCCCCACAGACAAATAAAAGTTGTTTTATATTGGTCCTGTGGGAAGATATTGATTTGATTGTAGCCAGAAAATCCATCCATGAATGAGAAGATTTCACATCTGACACATTCGTCAATAATATGGTCGATAAAGGGTGTAAGATAATTGTCTTTTGGACATGCTTGATTTACATCCTATAATCGATGCACACTCAAATTGTCCCTTGTTTTTTCATAACTGGAATAATATTAGATACCCAATCGGTAAGAGGTACAGGGAAAATGACGCTAGCACGCAAAAATTTTTCAGCCTTTGCTTTAATGGAAATGGCTTTCTTAGGATGAACAAGTTGAAGCCACTGTCGTACTGGTTTGATATCAAGGTACATTTTAATCTCATGTTCAATAATGCTTGAGTCAATTCCTGGCATCTCCTCATAAGACCATGCAAAAATATCTCTAAATTCACGAAAGACAGCACGGTAATTATCAAGTTCCAATGGAGAACAAGATTTGTTGACATGAATGTTTTCTACAATGTTAGGCTTGGTCGAAATGTTTATAGAAATCGTTTCTATAATGTTTGACAAATTACACTCATAATCTACAGTATCTACTCTAATAGAATTCGACAGGAAATCAATGATTGATGGGTGGTTTAGTTCATTTGAATAATCTTCAATGTCATCTGGAAGATTAGAACAATCATGATAATATTCCCATGGTTCCTCTCCTATCATCATTGATTGGATGATTCCTTCATCCATAGAATGTATACGTGAAAAAGGATCTGAAGAGGTACCGTATTCTAATGAACTATCTACCCATACAAATTTTGAGTACGGATTTGGGTTTGTCGAACAAGCCCAAAAGATTGATTGCTATGATGATTCAATGGGGCTTAACGACAACACCTCCATATTACTATCAACTTCAACTTGGTTTGAAATCCTCCTTAAATTAGATGAGGTGGAGGAAATCATGTTGCAAATCTCTACTCTTGCCACTTCTACCAAATCATATGGTGACGGGAAGGTAAAAGTGCCCATTAGGGAAAGATCTTTAAAGAGACCTACTCCAACACTTTGAAGTGATAGCGGGGGTCCGTGTACCAAGAGAATGCTTCTCGTAGCCTGCGAGCTATTGGCAAAGAAGGCTAGCTGATCAATGACTATGATTCTACCTTTAAAGGGAATGCAATAGTAAAAAAGTACGTGGAAACCATAGCAGTCATAGCATATACCCAAGGCCTTCCCAGTAAAATGTTGTAATCGAGGGGTCCGTCAACTACCTCAAATTCAATAGTAATGTTTTTCCCCCAAGTTCGATTTGTAGGTTACTCAAAATCCCACATGGAGTATATGTTCTTCCATCAAAAGCTTTCAACGTGGTTGGTGATCGTGACAACGACGGTGAACCAAGTGTTTTCCAGCAACTCATGGACATAATGCAAGTAGATGCCCCTTCATCAATAATAGTTCGGTGAAAATTCTTATTGACAGCTTTTACTTGGATTAGGAAAGATAACTGCGCCGGTAACTGTGGTGAATATCCCGCATGGTTAAAAACCACAGGATTTGAATCCATAGGATCTATTCCACCTATTGCTGACAGTAAAGCCTTATTTTGGGAGGGACATTTTTGCAACACCTCGAGTATCAACATAGCGGAAGGTGATTGAGAAATATCTTGCACTATGTTGTAATTTTGAGTTGCTCGAGCCCGAGGGTTCAATGTCAATTTGTGCACAACTCCCTTTGGTGGTTTTATTGTCAATTTAGGTACAACAGGTGGAACAACCTCAGATGAATTTGAAGTCGAAGAGTTAGGTTGATTAGTGGCCTGATTATTCGATGACGACGGATTTCCATAATATTTGTTTCTTGTTGACACCAAAACTTCGTTTTGTGGCTTTGTGATGGATAACATGAATACTTCGGATGTGGAAGCATGGTATGTTGCAACCAAATGTGTCTCTGGGGTTGGAAATGGATCAGTCAACACTGTCGATGTGTTTGAAGTCTTTAAAAGTTTGGATACCTCAGAGCGATGTGGAAAATCTCTTGTAAAATGCTCGTCATTACATATCAGACATGGATAACGAGGTTTCCTTGCCGAAGTAGAGGAATCAGATGATTTCTCTGGAAGGGAATTTTCCTGTTTCTTTTTGCTTTTCCCCTTTTTCTTTCCTGTTGGTTGCTTTGGATTTTTGTCTTTATCAGATGACACGGCATTAATCTCGGAGGCAAGAGTATTTTATGATGCATTGGTAGTTCGATTGGAAACAGCAAGAGTTTGACCAGATGGTCTATCTGTTGTTTGTGTGCTTGAAGAACCGATCACACCGTTGTCGGCATGAGAGTCCTTACTTGATTGTGGAGGAGGGTGAACAATGAAAGTTGGTCGAGGTGCATTGGGAATTTTATCATAAAGCATGTCGGATTATGTGTAAATCAAATCCAAGTATTGGGCACGAGCAATGACTTGCTCTTCTGTGACAACTCCAACTTTTGCCACATCCTTGGTGATTGATGGAAATAAGGATTTTATGAACCACTCAGCTAAAAGTTGGTCGGGAATATATGTCTTAACCATTTTATGACGACACCGCCACTCATGAATATGATCTGATATATGGGTAGCATTAGTCTGTTTAAAGTTGGTTAGGAGTTCTGTTCTAGTCTCGTATCTGATAGGTAATTGGAAATGGGTCAAAAATGTAGTGGATAAAGTGGTGAATTTATCGAAAGAAGCTCTTGGTAATTCAATGTACCATTTAGCAGTCGGACCAGTAAGTGTTGTTTGGAAAAGACGAAGTGTGACCAAATTGTCATTTAAGGAGTTTGATGAACACCACAAATGAAAGGTCATAACATGATTTGATGGGTCATCTCCAGGATTTCCGTTAAATTTTGGAATGTCAGATGGTAACTTATGCAGAATTATCGGCCACTACGGTGCATATAATATCAGATCATTAGTGAGCCGGTTTAAATCTGGTAATTCTAAAGTTGCTACAAACAGAAACTGTCCATTCAAGTCAGGTTGAGCATACTCGAGATATGATGGAATTGCCTAAGCAATAGGTCTTTGCATACCGACATAGGGCATCTGCATTTGGTAACCTTGGTATGGTTGTTGAACAAAACCATTATAAGGTGGTTGTTGATAACCAAGTTGAATGTGTGGTTGTCCATAACCTGCAAAGCCTTGTTGACCAGGACCTTGATAAGCTTGATATTGTCCAAAACCAGGTTGAGCCTGTGGAACAAGTCCAAACTGGGGTTGGAATTGCTGGAATTAGGGTTGTTGAAGTTGAGGCTGCCACGGTTGTTGAATCAACTGTTGTTTTTGTTGGTACAACTATTGTTGATTTAATGGTTGTTGTTGTCCAGCAATGAAAGGTTGGCCAGGTTGTGAATAAACTATACCAATGTAAGCCTGGGTCAGTCCAGATAAGGGTATACTAACCTGAGGTTGTTGCTAAACTCCATAAACAAGCGGTTGTTGTACAACAACTTGAGGAACTTGAAATTCTTGACTTGAAACTTGAGGTTGCAAGTTAGAAGGATTAATTGGTATCGATTGATATACAATAGTTTGAACTTGTGACTGTGGTACAGTAGTAACAACAGGTGTAGTGGGAATAGCTAACACAGTTTGCATTGGTTGTGTTGGATACACAAGCCTTGGTTGAATTGGCATTGTTGGTTGCCATTGAAAAACTCTAATTCTAGATTGACTTGAATACTGTGGGATATTACCATATGATAGTCCCCCAGAATAAGGAGGATACAGTGAATAAGGATATTTCTCTCCATATGGTGGCAATCCAGTATTTAATGGACACATAGGTCTTTGTTGACCAAATTGCCCAACTTGATACTAGTATGCAGGATCAAACTGTTGAGATCCCATTAGAGAAGAACCAAGTAAAATTCTAGTTGAGGACATGGGTGATGACCATGGTGTAGAAGCAACCCCTGAGTGGGTTCCAAACAATGATTGGTAACCAACCGGGATGAACAATTCACCATACAGGTGCGACTCAGGTCTAGTAGAAAGCATCGAAGAGGTTACAATGGAAGATTTTGTTGTAGTTGCATTAGATGATACAGTCTGAGATGTTGACAGTTGTTCAGCCATAGTTAACTGACCCAAAAGTTGTCCTAAAGAATTGACGAGTACTTGAAAGAAGTAGGATCAAATGAAGCAAAAAAATTAGGAGTACTAGGGTAAAGATAAAGCCTAGTTCCAAAGTGAAACGATGTTCCAGGTGTGGAATATTCTTCCAATTCCTCCTCTATAGCAATTAAACCTAGTGGAAGAACTTCACCGTCAGGTCCGTAAAAGATTTTTGGTGTTGATGAAGCTGAAGTTTCAATAGCTATTGATGTCTGAGGGGTAACCAGTTGATCGTCTTCCTGTAAAGTAACAATTCTCAATGTTCAAATTCGAAGTCCAGATGTTCAAATAAATGAACAATAGTTTCAGTAAGAGGTTCCTGAACAAATTCAGGTTTAGATGTAACCTATGTTTGAATTGGGATAGATTCTGGATTAAATTCTGGTTGAACTATTCAAATTCAGAAATACTTTCTTGTTGAGCAATTTCAAGTTGAGGATCAACTTGTGGTTGAACAACTTCAGTTACTGTTTCACTAGGATTAGTGCTAATGTCCTCAGGTAATTGTAAAACTTCCTCTTCAGGAACGGATGTACCAGAAATATTTGGAGTAACTAGAGTCTCTGTACTTACCGAAATAGATTATTCAGGTAACTCAGATGAAGAACTATGAGTCCTTGATGTACAAGACTCAGTTAAGCGAGACCGCTTTGTCCGAATTGGTGTCGCTTCGGAAGGCAAAGGCGATTTTCTTATTGTTCTCTACGAACGATGGGTTATGGGTTGATGTTCCTCCACGATTTCTGATCAATTTTATTATATAAAGGAAATAAACAAAAAGAGGTATACTAGGAAAAAAGTTTACCAAGAAACTGTGAACTGCATAATACCTCCTGACGAACCAAAAAGTATGGGCAGGTAATCTCCCCAAATGTTGTGTTCGGTGTATCACAGTTTACAAGTCGACCAACTTGGTTACTTAAGGATGGATAGAAAACTAGAGTTGTCCTCCCATATATACCCGAAGGTACGTGGAGGCCTAGTCTGTATAAGCGTTGTCTAATGCAAACTGCACAGTGAGAGCATTCCCATATACTTTACGTACTATAACACCGCCCTATATACCTGAAGGTATATGGACGAACTATAATATACTCATGTACGTGGAATGAGGTATCACACTCGAGGTGTATTGCAGACAAGTTAGCAACATCTGCTTTGTTTTACGATGCCAGAACACGTCTCTAGCCTAAAACCACTAAATGTTCTCGTTAATGACAATGCTCCATTAGGTAAATTGATGTTTAATTTAAGTTGATCTTGCTTAGGAATTTGCTTTTCAAGTTCACCATGTGATGTATTTTTAAATTCCTAGGAATGGAACTATCATGATAAGCATTTTTTCCATTCAATTTAACGATGAAAATCCTAACTACTTAGGGATAGAGCAATCAGATTTCTTTTGCTCAAAGAGAAAAGAGCACAATCTAAATGCAAATTCCCTACACTATTCCTATTAGCACACACTAACTTTTTTCAATGCAACATGCATGTATTTCTTTTCGATTTCCCTTAATGTGAATGAACAAAAAGGAAAACTAATGCACAATCGATCAATAAAATCTTTTGATAAAAATGACGATTTTGTGACAATTTCTTTTCAAGGAAAGGAAGACTTTATGACACTTTCATCTTCAAAGAAATGAGGAATTACAACACTTTCAATGAAAAGACTGATCAAATGCACACATAAATCAATCGATCTTTCATGAATGAAGGCTTTACGAAAACTCAATTTTTGAAGGAAAAGACGATTTTACAACACCTTCTTTCAACAAAGATCAATTGACCAAAAACTAACTTTCGACTATAGATTGAAAATGACAAAGTAAATACCTAAGAAACATTTATCAATCCTAGTCTAAGTAGGGCTAGGTAAGGAGATGAAAAAACTATTTTCAGAGATAAGACATCATTGACATTCAGCAAATCATTCAAACAGGAGAAAATTGGCAAAAAACTTCAGTTCCTAGATGGGAAACTGACACTCAACGGATCAATGCAGGCTGCAGTGAGAGACAGTGCACTTCAGTGCACTGGCTCTATGTGGGAAGTGCATTGCAGTGCACTGTGTCCTTCATTAGGCTGCGCTGGTGACAGTAAGCCATTTCTAAAGGCAATTTAACACAGTTTTGACTCAATTTTCAATGAAAGAAGACTGAAATTCAATCAACGACCACAAGTACAGTATGTAGAAATGTCTTAAGAGGCTGATAAGCTACTAAGATGGATGATCGTTCCCCAGTGGGGTCACCAATTTGTTTTGGGGAGTTTTAGTGTCTACGGATAAATGCTTAAACCACTAAACTAGTAGCTAAGTCTAGAACAATAGTGCAAAGCATTTTCTACCTTTTCTATAATCAATAGATTAAATAAGATAGTAAAGAAGCCTACATGTAGCTTTCACATACTCCTTACCTCCCTTGATCAATCCTGTGGCTCCTTTACATACTTAATCCACTTGAAAATTACCTACACATAGACAGAAGAGCAAAAACGATCAAAGCATATGATAATGATCTATTTATTAAACATAGAACAGAATCAAGTTCATAATACACATATGAAAGCATCAATGAACAATACAAACATATGGAAAAAGTTTTGAACACTTTATTAGTAAAAGGAAGAGTTACAACCCAATTTGCTTGATTCAGTATCACTCCTCCAGTTCAATCCCATCCTCTCCTCATAACAAGCAAGACATTTTGACATCATTACAATACTTGAAACCAACTCAAGTCTTATACTAACAACATGTCCCTATAATTCAATAATTTCCAGCCCCTGATCACTTATATGAGTGGTCTTTTTATAGGTGAATGAAGGAAGCTATGCCATAAATGGTGATAATGAATGCCCTCCCAAACCTAGAATTTAGTTCCATGGAAGAAGGGATAAAGGGATTGATGCTCCTTAAATCCTCCCTCATCCAATTTTGAGCCCAAAGGAGTAGATAAACTTGGAAAGCTTCTAGATGCATCCAATGGATAAGAATATTCCCAAACCCCAATGAAATTTCGCTCAAATTCACCCAGTGCAGGCGAAAGAGGGCTCAAGTGCGCTACAATGCACCCTGGCAATGTACTGGATTGCACTACAGTGCATCCTGATAAAGGCATGCCTGCCTTGATCTTCTTAGACAATTTTTGGATGATTTCAGTCATGGAGTCTCTTGTGAAGGAGGCATTCTGATGGTTGACTTCATTTAGGGCATGTAACAACTGAATTAGCGTTTAGTGGGCCCTAATAGTATTGATCTGTAAGTTGGGGTTGATGTGCCGAAATGGATCTGTAACACTATTACATGACTCAACCTCCTAAGTATAGTTAAGGAAGCGAAATAGACAAACTAGAACCTTATTGACCTTCCTTAGGAGCTACATGACACCTAGGAGCTAAACAACCACTCCCATTGCCCAAATCCTGATTTTGAATGCCTTTTGTTGTCCTGGATCCCAACCACATGCATGAAAAGGTATCCATATAGTTGAGGGCCCCCAAATACATGAATGAGCGTACCAGGGTGCGGTCGTGACCCAAATTCTTCAGTTCAGAGGGTGCGGTCCTGGATTTTGAGCCTAAATTCCAGGTCAGCCTCTAGACAACTACCCAAAACTCAATGAGACTTTACAAAATGATAAATAACCTCAAGACAAATCCATTTATACCAAACTTGATCAAATACTTGACCTAACCATACCTAACCATGACAATCAATTCGTCAAACATATTGAGAACATGTAATCTACAGGTCATGAATACATATGTTAACATGGAGGTCTAATAATTATCTGAGAATCATCAAGAAGGTCTAATGCCCTCTCATAATAGCTGTAATAACACTTATTAGCTCATGCATTTAATAACCATTCATCAATCAATTAAAACATATGGAGATCCATAACTAGAACCTGTTAGGAATCCATGCTTATAACAAGAATATAACTAGAATAATAACCATGATAGAACAACCATCAAATCCGCATAATAACAAGTACAATTACTCATAGAATACAATAGGAAAAGAGTTCTTATTAACATATGAAAAATCCAACCAAGTTAGGGACTTCCATGTTTCACCTGACCATAGATTGGGCTGAAGCTACTGTGATCTCACCAAAAATTAGTCAAGAGATCACATAAGGAAACCAATACATAAACAACCAAGACTTCCTGGAGATGAAACCACCTCCACCCTCAGTATTTACCACTATCCCGCCAAAACTAGTCAAGGGATTACTAGACCCAAACAAAGCTTGGATGCCTCATAATTTCTTCACCAATACCTTGAGTAATATGTTTGTCTTCTCCCCCAGGCTCTACCGCAATCCTTCCAAAATTGGTCAAGGGATTCCTAGGCCCTATGGGAATTTTCCTGAGACCACCTCACTCAGTTCTAAAACCATTTGGAAATCCAAAGCTCAACTGTATAAAATAACCCTATCACGCCATGGTTATCCGAAAATGGCAAGGCAAGGCTGAAACCACTGTCACGCCTAGAAAAACCCATGCCAATGATGTCAAAAGAACTAAATACACAAACACATGTACCATGCATTCAAAAACTAGCTAGGAAATCACACATGCAACCTGTTACCTATAGGTATTCCTGATGAAGCTGCTTGAACCAACTTTTCCTTGCTTGTCCTTTTCTTTCCTTTTCCTTCCTTTCTTCAATGCTAGAATGCACCAAGAATGCTCTAAGTGTGCAAGAGTATGAGAGAATAAATAGAGCTCCTAGTTAAAACTATAAAAAAGATTGTGAATTGATCCTCAAAATCCTTTTTGTCATTGAGGCCTCTATTTCTTCACTTTCCTCTATTTTTCCTTCAATTTCCCTCTCATGCAAACTTGTGGCCTTTCATCTCCCTTTTCTCCATTTTTTCTTTATTTTCATAAATAAAATGTCAAATAATGCCTCTTTGCCTTTTCCAATGCTTTCGCCAATTTCCTTAGCCATCATAAATCGAAATGAACACCCACTAAGATGTTTAACCCAAAATTCAGCTTGGAATATGTGTCCCATGACCTTGGTCTTATTTTTCCTTTATTAACTTTATTACATGAACTTTTAACCTAGGGTTGTTACAGACCCCTCCCCCTTAGGGGAACACCATCCTCGGTGTTCTGTGACACCTATGACCAACAAAACTACTGAAAAATAAAACATACTACCCATGGAGATTTATAACTTAGCTTGATGAAATATTTACAATGATCAACCTACTGAAAAGAAAAATCAACATGACAAAATTACAACCATGCCACTTATTGGAGCTTTATAGCACAAATCATTGTGGTATTACATCCATATACATATATACATATACCAAAAATCCTTTGCCTCAACCGGAAAGAAATGAAGGTTGCATAGCCCAGATTTGATCAACCATCTCCTATGTAGCTTCAATGGGCCCAAACTGCTTCCTCTGCACTTTAACTTTCTCTGTTACTTATTCTGGAGCATGAGTTGTTTCCACTACAATATGCATTGAGGTTCTAGCTGGAATTCTCCTTTTGGATCCACTTGCAATACATACCAATGAATCGCATGATCAACATCCTTCACATATCTTTTAAGCAATGAAACATGGAAAACATCATGGACTTTCACTATTTACGGCAATGCTAGTCTGTAGGCCAGTGGTCTAATCCTCTCAATGATCTCAAAAGACCCACAATATCGAGGTACCAACTTCACACATGATCCAATCCTCAAGGAGATTTTCTTGGGATTGATGCACAAGTAAACATGTTCCCCAACCTGAAACTCCTTAAATTCCTTATCTTAATCTGCATAATTGTTATGTTGATCCTGTGCTTCCTTTATATTCTTCTTGATAACCTACATTTCCTATTCCATCTTTACTGACATGTCCAGTCCAATCAACACTCTGTTCATTGGATCACTCCAATTGATGGGAGTATTACAACTCTGCCCATAAAGTGCCTCATACAGAGTCATCCTCAATGACTCTTGATACCCATTTTTGCAAAAAAAACTCATCTAGTGGAAGATACTCCTCCCACCTCCTCTGCTAGTGCATAACATACATTCTCAACATGTCCTCTGGAATCCCGTTCATCGTCTTTGTCTTTCCATCTGCCTATAGATGATAAGTTGTACTAAAGGCCAACTTTGTACCCAAACCTACAAATAACTCCTTCCAAAACCTGGAAGTGAACTTGGAATATTTCTTGGATATAATCTTCTTAGGAATACCATGTAATCTCACTATCTCCCTGACGAAGACATGAGATACCTCACTAACTGAATTAGTAGACTTCACTAGAATGAAGTGAGCTACCTTCATCAACCTGTCCACCACAACCATGATGGAATCATGTTTTCTAAATGTCCTTGAAAAACCTGTAATGAAATCCATAGAAATGGCCTCCCATTTCCATTTCAGAATCGGAATTGGCTGCAGAAAACCACCTGGATGCTTACACTTTTCTTTTACCTATTGAAAATAAAAACACCTTGTGACAAACTCAACTACCTCTTTCTTCAAATTCAACCAATAGTAGAACTTCTTCACAGTTGTTAATTCCTTTCGGTATCTCGAGTGACTGGATAGGGCTTAACATGAAATTCCCTCAAGATAAGCTTTTTGAGACAGTTATTTCCTGGCACATAGATCATGTCCCTAAATATCACCAAACCATTTTTCATGAGATGATAATCCACTTCCTAATCACTTGTACCCTACTATTGTAACATGTGCTTAAGATGCTAGTACCTATCACCTTACTATCCTACATGTAAGATCTGATCATGTAAAACTATTCCATATGAAATTACAATTTCTATGTGATTTAACTACATGCTTATGCTAAGAGCATCTGCGACCCTATTCTCCTTACCTTTAATGCCCCTGATCTTGAAGTCAAACTCTCTAAGCATGGCCAAACATCTACCTTTCTTGGCATTCAAAATGGGTTGGTCAAACAAGTATCTTAGCCCCCAGTGATCAATCATCAATATAAACCTCCTGCCAAGAAGATAACACCTCCACATCTTCAATTCATGAATGATCACTTCCAACTCAAGATCATGAGTCACATAATTCTGCTCGTGATCATTCAGTTTCCTTGACTCATAACATACCACATGTCCCTCTTGCATTAAGACTCCACCAATTCCTCTTTGGCAAGCATTTGTACACACCACAAAATATTTATTTGGATATGCAATCTTTAGAATTGGAGAGTTGGTAAGCAACTTCTTCAACTACTCGAAAATGGATGCACATTCCTTTGTCTATTCAAATTTATTTCCTTTCCTTTGCAAATATGTAATTGGATAGGAAAACTATGAGAATTTCTTGATGAACCACCCGTAATAACCTGCTAAACCCATAAATGATATGACCTCATACACATTCCTAGGAGTTGCCCATTCCATGATAGCTCCGATCTTTTCTAGATCAACTGTTATGCCTTCCTTGGAAACCATGTACCCCAAGTAATGTACCTTTATCTGAAAGAAACTGCATTTTCTAAGCTTGGCATACAACTGATGCTCTCTTAGCAATCTCAATACTGCTGCTAAGTGTTTGGCATGTTATTCCTCATTCTTAGAATATATCAAGATATCATCAATGAAAACAATCACAAAATTGTACAGATAAGGATGCAACACACTATTCATCAAACACATTAAAGTAGTTGGAGCATGAGTCAAACCAAAAGAAACCACAACAAACTCATAATTCCCATACTTGGTCAAGAAACAATCTTGTAGATGTCCTCTTCTTTGATGTGTACTTGATGATATCCTGATCTCAAATCAATCTTCAAGAACATGACTTCTCCCTTCAACTGATCAAACAAGTCATCGATAATCGATAATGGATACCCTTTCTTAATCGTCACCTTGTTCAGCTGCCTATAATAAATGCACAACCTGAGAGTACAATCCTTCTTCTTCACAAATAACTTTTTCACCCCAAGGCGATACATTAGGCCTAATTTATCCCTTATCAAGCATTTCCTTCAATTGCAAATTCAATCCCACTATCTCTGGAGTGCTCATCCTGTAAGGTTCCTTTGATGCTGGTATTACTCTTGGTACCAACTCAATAGAAAAGTCCACTTCCTTGTGAGGCGGTAACTCTAAAATCTATGTTGGAAATACATCTTGAAACTGCTACAAAATTAGGTACCTCTTCAAGAATTCACATCCTCAAAATACTTACCTTTATCACTGGAAACATGCATTGCAAATAACACACACCCTTTCTTGCAACTCCATTTTTCTTGCATAGTTGTAATCATTCTATTTGATGTCAACTTCTTCTTACCCTACAAGATTCTTTGTTCTCCATCGTCATCCAAGCACTCAATAGCCTTTGCATAATAATCCACCTTAGTCCTGTGAATGTACAACTAGTCCATACCTAGAAGCATACTATATGATCCCAACAAAATCACATTTAGATGTGTTGATGTAGGCATACCATTCAGCTCAAATGCATAAGATCTTACCCAATGATGAACTCTATTCTTAACACTTGTAGCCAACTGCACCAACCAAGACTTTGCATGCACTTCTTTTATCAAACCACACTTATACACCAGGTTAGGATTAACATAACTATAATTAGATCTAGGTTCAATCAAAATACAAATAAGTTGACCACAGAGCTTACCTTCCATCTCAATTATGGATGCCTAGTGATCTGCCTGCTTGTTGTCAAATGTTGCATAGATACGAGGAATGATTTGTCCAACATCCCCAACTTTTGTGCCTCTTGTGCACTGTAGGTATGAGGCCTACCACCCTGATAGAACAAATAATCCCTCTTGCAATGATCCTTGCCACATAGCCAACACTGCAATTGTTCCCTACCACTACCTTTATTCTACTACTCTCCAAGCTAAGGTCCATGTCCCTTCTAACTGCAATAAAATTCTTGTAAGGAGAAACATTTTCCTTCTCACTTGCATCCCAAGGTTTGGTTCACTTCAGTGGCCATTTACATTTAGTCTTATCATTCCCTTTCCAGCCCCACTTAGACTTGGTCTTACACTTCAATTGATCATAACAGTGCTTCAACTTCCCAATGACTTCTTCTAGCGACTAAGGCTCATCATACTCAATTCAATCCTTAAAGGTTAATGGAATTCCACTGATAAATCTTTGAAATTTTGTCTTCTCATCCTTAAGATACAATACATACCTCAACAACTCTAGGAACTTAGTCATGTACTCCTCATTTTTCATCGATCCCATCTTCAGCTCATAGAAATCCTTGGCTTTACTATCATAGTACCTTTCTGACAAGTACTTTGAAAAAGTCTCTTGAATTCATTCCAACTCAACTCCTCCGGCCTAATGTCTTTGACATGCTTCACATCTTCCCACCAAATGTATTATTTCCCTTTGAGGCTGAAATTAGTTATCCTGAGCTTCATGTTCTTTGCATAGTCATGCAACTCAAATAATTTCTTCATCCCAAGTAATCATGCCTATGCATATTCTGATTTATTTAACTTTGCATCAAATGTAGGTGGCTTGGATTTCTTTAACTCATCCAACAAATATCCCTTGTCACTCCTCATGTAAGGATGATAGAGATGATGACCATGAAACCTGCTTGAACTAGAACTAGAGTAGAACCCATATCCATTGCCTCTCCTATCAGGTGTATCCAAGAATATGCCATCTCTGATTGTCTCATCTTTGTCCAACCTGTGCCCACCATGAGGCCTACTACCATATGCCCCATTGGTCCTTCCATCCTATCCATAACTGATCCGTCATTTCCCCTATCTCTACAAGTATGAAAAAGTCTTAAGGATAAGTGCATTAACCTCTACTTGTTTCTCCTATGCCCTGACAAGTCTTTCCTGTGACTGAATTATTATGTTTTTATTTTCCTGGAAGATTCTGATCTCTGCCTGTAAACTTCTCAAGGTGTCTACTATGTATAGAGAGTACCCCTCTTGGATGCTCATCTGATTTATAGGGAGAGTCTCGTGAACTGTATTCCACCATTTTGCTAGTCATATTTGATCCTATTCTTCCTGCAAACATATCATGTTAGCTAACCAAATATAAACATAATTAACATACCTTAGTGAGGTTTAGGGGAGGCTATATCATCTGCAAAATCAATTCACATTAGAATGATACATGTACATACATAATCATATCAGTATACCAACATCATGCATGATAAGACCAACTGCATACCATTACCTCATACACGAAAACCATAACCATGAAAACGCATGCATAACAACCACATATCCAGTGGCATGCATGCATGACAAACACATTCTTCCCATCTAGTCCAAGTATTGAACCAAGCTCTGATACCAATCTATAACCACCCCTCCCACATTTACCCACTCTCATTGGCCTTTCGGGATAAACATGATCTGAGGGCCACTATGACATGAATCAACCTCCAAAGTATAGTTAAGGAAGCAAAATCGAAAAACTAGAACCTTACTAACCTTCGTTAGGAGCTATAGGACACCCAGGAGCTAAACAACCACTCCTAGTGCCCAAATCCTGAGTTGGAATGCCTTTTAACTTACCTGTCTCCCAATGACATACATGAAAAGGCCTCCATGTGGTTTAGGGCCTCCAACTGCATGCATAAGCCTACCAGGGTGCGGTTGTCACTCAAATTCTTTAGTTTGGAAGGCGTGGTCTAGAATTCTAAGCTTAAATTCTAGGTTAGCCTCTAGATCACTGCCCAAAACTCAATGAGACTTTCCAAAATGATAAATAACATCAAGAAAAATCCATTCATACCAAACTTGACCAAATACTTGACTTGACCAGGCCTAACCATGACAGTCATTTCATCAAACATATTGAGAACATGTAATCTATAGGTCATGAATGCATATCTAAAGATGGGGGTCTAATACTTATCGGAGAATCATCAAGAGGTCTAATGGCCTCTCATAATAGCTGAAATAACACTTATTAGCTCATGTATTCAATAAAAAAGCATCAATCAATCAAAACATATCAAGATCCATAATTAGAACCTCTTAGGAAACCATGCTTATAACCAACGAATGACCAGAATAATAACCATGATAGAACAACCATCAAAGCCACATAATAACAAGTACAATTACTCATAGAATACAACACAAAAATAGATCTTATTAACATATGAAAAAGAAAACCAAGTCAGGGACTTCCACGTACCACTTGACCATAGATTGGGCTGAACCAAAATTTTCTTTTAGCCAATCACCCTGTGCCATATTCCAAGCATGAATGTGGGACTCAAGACAAAAACAACCAAGGATTCCTAGAGATTAAATGTTAGGATATTCCAACACATAGGAATAGTTAAGTATAACTTGGTCTAGTATAGAGTTAGGTAAAGTGTGTTTCTTTACTATGTACATTTGTAACTTACAATCCGACGGTCACGATATGTAGTGATCCGACGGTTCATTCTCTCCTCGGTATTACCGACACTTGATCCGTGCTTGACACCCGATTGGTCCATGAATTCTATTTAAAGCGCATGGAGGGTCATTTGTAGGTTAACCGTGCATGAGAGAAGCTTATGTAAATTTTCATTCTTTTATTAATAAATTGCCTGTAGTAGCCACGTTGGCGCAGGCCATGGACTGTTTCCCTCTCTGAGGGTTTTAACCAAGTCAAAATACTGGTGTATT
>APFE031168257.1:0-14706 GCA_000404065.3 Pinus taeda | reverse complement strand
AAAGAGAGGGTTTCTTACCAGTCCATACCTCTTGTGGAGTCTTATCCTCCAACGCTGATGAAGGTGACCTGTTGACCAGGTAACATGTAGTATCTACTGCCTCTGCCCAGAATTCATGTCCTAACCCGACACCACTAAGCATGCTTCTTTCCCTTTCCATCAACACCTTGTTCATTCTTTCTGCAACTCCATTTTGCTGAGGTGTATATGGAGTAGTCTTCTACCATGATATACCACACTTCTTAAAGAATTCTTCAAATTCCTTGTTGCCAAACTCTCCACCGTTATCTGTCCTCAGCACCTTTATCTTCTTCTCTGTCTAATTTTCCACGACAGCCTTAAATTCTTTAAACCTGTCAAAGACATCAGATTTCTTCTTAAGGAAATATATCCATGTATTCCTTGAGAAGTCATCTATAAATGATACATAGTACATATACTTACCCAGTGATGGAACCTTCACAAGTCCAAACACATCATTGTGCACAAGCTCTAATATCTGTTTCGCCCTCTTACTACCAGAGGGGCAACTCACCCAATTCTGCTTCCCATATACACAATTTTCACAGAAATCAAAATCCAGAGAGCTATTACTCATACCTTCTACCATACCTTTACCATGAAGTATTCGAAGGCCTTTCTTTCAAGTATTTCCAAGCCTTTGATGCCACAACATGGTCTTCTCTCCAGAGACCACTAGATTTTCTGCTCCACTTTCAAGAACCATAGAACTGTTGCACCCATCAACAATAGTGCTACCTTGCAGCTTATACAGAGTTCCAATCTGAACTCCCCATGTCAATACCAGTGCTCCCTGAACCATTTTGCAAGTATCCTTCTCGAACACTGTTTTTACACCTGCATCATCCAACTTGCTTACAGAACTCAAATTTCTGGCCAATGCAGGAATATGCAGAACACCCGGAAGTGTTCTAACCCTTCCTCCTTGCAAATTCAATTTTACTTTTCCGCAGCCAACGATTCTAGCCTTCCTGTCATCCCCCAATAAGACATCACCACCATCGTATTTCTCATACTCACAGAACCACTCTCTATGGGGAATGAAGTGAAAGGATTCACCTGAGTCAATCAACCATGCCTCATGATCTACATGTGTACTTGAAGAAGCCGAGTACACATCCCCACCTTCATCTGAGGTGGTTTTCGCCTCTGCAGAAGGAGCATCATCAGATCCCTTTCTTTTATTAGGAGCTTTATATTTACAGTCCCTTTTGTAGTGCCCTTCCTTTCCGCATTTCCAACACACCACATTTACATGTTTTCCTAGAGATTTAGATCTCCCTCTAGATTTAGATCTCCCACTTGATGACTTATTTTTGTTTCTATTCTGGGATCATCCTCGTACAGACAAGGCATCACCATTCTAGCTCTCCATATTTTTCCATCTCATTTCCTCCATCAGCAAGGATGAGACTATTTCATCAAACGACAAGGTAGTTGCATTGCTACCTATTGCAATAACTAGACTATCCCATGAATCTAGTAGAGAACACAACAAACTGATGAACTTATCTTCATCTAAAATTTTAATATCAACAGATAGTAATTATCGTACTATAGTATTAAATGTGTTCAAATGTTCTGTCACCGAGTCTCCATCTTTCATCCTTAGGTTATACAGCTTTTTTCGTAGGAAAAATTTATTCACCAAAGACTTAGATGGGTACAAAGTCCCTAACTTGTGCCACAAAGCCTTTGTCGTAGCTTCCCCTGATACATTTAGCAATACTGAATCTGAGACACACAATCGTATTGTGCTCTTAGCCTTCCGATCCAACTTCTTCCATTCTTCATCGGACACTCCCGTTGGTTTGGTACCTGGATCGACCGTGATCCACTAATCTTTATCCACCAACAGATCCTCCATCTTGACTTTCCATAACTCAAAACTCTAACCTTTAAATTTCTCGATCTCTATCTTTCCACTGCTCGCCATCTTCTTTCACCACCAAAATCGATCCCGTAGATCTCCCACTGAACAGGGTCTACCATAGGCCTGAGCAAAACCCCTCAGCAACAAAGGCATCCCCTTGAAGCCAAAAATAGCTCTGATATTAAATGTAGGTTTTAACCTGCACAAAATTTACCTGCATACAAATTCTAAAACATAGAAAATAAACTATGCGAGAGCATAACACATAAAAACACATATACACAAAGATTTTCCCCTAGTTCCCAAAGCCGGGACTACCAACTTGATTTTACATTATGTTCCTTTCAATGTTACAATACATATTTATACATGCTTAAGCATCCAATACCATGGACTGAAAACCATCGCGTCCAAAACCATGGACCAAAAACCATCGCGTTCAAAACCATGTGTGAAAATCATGCACAAAACCATAGGTGGGTCTGCCCAACCTAACATAGGGTCCAAAACCAAAATTTTCAGGGGCGCTGCCCCGGACCCCATAGAGTGGGGTTACCTGCAGCCCTCAAATCCTTTGTGTCTGCCCCCACTATGCAATCAGCGTAACGAAGGGGGGGCTTTGCCCCCCTTCTAACTCCCTAGTTAACTAAGTGGGCTAGTCGTGGAAAGAATATAACACAACCCAACAACCTCTTCTTTCTTTCCTCACACACCAATACACACGTCATAGATGTAATTCCACACTTTCCTTTAGACTTTTTACCTCTTTTCATCAAGGGTTAGGATCATGTGTTTGTCTTCCATTAACCACAAGGTCGCCTTGTTTTAATCTTGTCCCCTTATTCGCCAAAAGAGCTACCTCAGTGTTGTTTTGTCTCATGACATGAAATACCTCAAATCCATCACATTTTTCAAATAAAACATGTTTTCTATTTGAAGGTTACTAAGTCTTAGATCCACATGGCTAGAGCCAAACTTAAGATGGTGGATTGTAATACAAGAATCTTACACCACTATTTTTTTTGGTGATTAAGATAGGAGACGTAAATAAGACCTTGAAATAGAACAACAACCCCATCACGGTTATTTGAGGCAGAACCCAATCCACACAAATATGAAATTTCTAATTTTCCTTCGATGCAAAAAATTACCCTCTCTCACCCCCCCTTGCCACCCCTATTAAGTATTTAAAAGTTAATGGTAGTTACTCATAATGTATTAAAGTCAATGTATACATTAGAAAAAAAAACACACACACACAAATCGTTAATTTTGAGGGTTGATTCAAGGTACTTTCACAATGAATTTGAATATGGTGTAAAAAAAATGAAATGTAAAAAATTGAATTAGCTTTAATATAAAACATTATTTATTGAATTTGTGTATGACTATGTGAAATTTGGGTTTTTCTAATAATAGTATGTTATTTTATATACAAATTATAATGTGTATGAGTATTGGGTGCCAAAATGATGGAATTTACTTACAAAAATGTGTAAAATTGTAGAGAACACATTGTTCTTGTGAGGGCCATTTTTTCAAAATTTAAAAATGTTAATTTTATATTTCAGATTATGAAAGTCATTATACCATGGAAATTACAAGGTCTTGTGTTAGTGTGAGAGGCTTGAGATAATAAAAAATACTTATATTTTTTTAATATTGTAGATCTTAGTCTATACTAGTGTAATGTATAAATTATTGTAATGGAAATCAATAGTTATAGTAGGAATTAAATATGTATGTATTTTAAGATTATGGTATGTGTCCACACAAAACTATAGTAACAATAGTAAAAAAAAAACATATTTGGAATCTTCATAATTGAATTTGTATATTTTTGGGTTCACTAATGAAAAAATTATGTAATCGATAGAAAAGTAACGTGAAAAATAAAGATATTGAGAAACATTCATAAAAACGGAGATTTTAATGTATTTGTAGACCATAGGACCAGGTTAGTCATTTTGAACCGGCAGGGAAAATGCGTAATGACATATGCCCATAGAAAGTCGCTAAACCGTAATGAATATATAATTCTTACTAGGTCTCATACGAAGAGAAGTGAGAAATCGATCTCAGAGTTGGTCGAAATGAATCGATCTAAACCTGAGACAACCAAATCAGAAAACATGTATGTTAAAGTTGTCACTCCCACTTAAAAGAAATTGACGCACATTTTATACAATATGCGTGTGTGTTTTTAGAATGCACACATGATTTATTTTAACACCCTCGGGATGACCCATGATTTTTTTTAACACCCTCGACATGACCCATGGTTGTATTGTATATATTTCTATTACATCAGTGGGCCAAAATGTGTTGGATGCACGTGCCCATGTACATAAGTGTTTTTGGGCCTATGTGCCCATGTATATATACATTGGGACCAAAATTCCTATGTGATTTAAACCAAATTCAATGTGCTAAAAATCCAACGAGCCTAGCAATGTAATATGTAGTCACATTGATGTTAATAAAATACATCATTGTTGCAAACCAAGTAAGACAAGAGAGATGGGGGGATAGGACTCCATGAGTGGGAGAGGGGGTACAAGGGCTAAATGAATAGAGCCTAAGCCTATGGAGCTAAGCTAAAAACATTAAAATAATGCATAATTGAGTCCCATGCACATGCTTAAGCCTATATTTCTAAGTTAAGGGAGAAAATCTCGAAACGTTGGGGAAGCAACTTATTGGTGTACCAATTGTCATGTTGGGAACATGCATACATAAAGTGGGAATTATTGTAATTCCATATCATTTTAACCATTCTATCATTCATTTATGCCACTCTAAGATTTTTACTGCTAAACTTATTATGAGAGGACACCAATCATGCTACTTTTACCTAGTGTCAATGCATTTATCCTTAGGTTTCCTTGGGGAGGGATGGATCTCTAGAGGGAGAAGTGTAGGGATAATGTAGAAATTCCCTATATATTAAAACTACAGATTGTAATATGCTAAAACTATTGACTTGAATCTACTCTACTCATTAGCATAAACAATAAACGATTGATGAAGTCAGGAAGCATAAAAGAGAAAGTGTTCAATCACACCGAATGCAATAATTTTCTAGGGAAATCCACAGCTAGAAACCACTGCTATTTGTATATTCCATTAATTTGTATATTCCATTAATAATAAAATATGAGAAGATTACAATTATTTTCTCAAGGTTGAGAAACCTCTGCACTATCTCAATATATCTCACTACTTCCCAGACAATCTCAAGCCAATACTTAGCCAATTATGTTTCCTTCCAAGCTCCTATTTCCTTGTGCATTTTCCTTGGGAATTAACCCATATTTAATTGGGAAATCCCATAATTATGAATTGTGGAATCCTTATAGGCCTTCCTTTGATTGCATGCACCACCTGTACAATCCAGATGATTATACAGTCAATAGTACAATGTCCCTGAACTCCAATATGAATTGGATATTTCTCCAATTTGACATGCATGAGTTAATTATCAGTGAATCTTTAGTTTACTGGTTGATCACTATTGATTACACCCCACTACTTTAGGTTACACCTGTTGGCTTATGGGGGCCTGACCCAAGTTCAAAGTTATTTAGCCAAACAAATCCCTACTGGCCCTTTCAGCATCAACCCACAGAGCGCGAAATGAAGTCCCACCCGAAGTAATATATGGGGATGATGGAACCAAGTTTCTGCACCCTTGAGATGTCTGAGAGGTTGACTTAGTCCAACTAGATATGTCTTCGCGCAGGTCGCTTCACGCACTCATTCCAACCTTCACTACCTTCACGATATGTTACAATCATCTTTTGCGCAGCCCTAACCAGGGGCTGAGATGCTTCCGCACTGCTAGGGCAGCGAACTGTACTAGTTCCCCAACTACACCACTTGTCTTACTTATCTTCTTACAAATCTTAGTTAATCTTTGCGTAAACCGGTATTCTATCTTGCATTCACTTAATCAACATAATTATACGCATTCACGAATCACATAAGTATTAGAAGTGAATTTCATACCCAAGATAACAGATGTATAAAACAAGAAATAAATACATAGAATTGATATGTAACTTATCTTTATTAATACTTCCAACTGTTATAGACTTGACTCATCCTGCGGACTACTATGCCTCTACGTACTCAGCTACAAAGTCTTCTCCTACTCTACGACCCAAAACTAGACTTTACACCTCAGATCTATCTCACATACATCATTCATTCTTCCATTATGAATCTATCAAACTACTTAGAGCCTCGCTCTATTTATACAATCCCATGGTCCGTGGACCATGTGTAGATCTCTACAGCCGACATTACAATAACAAAATTAAGGGTATCAAACCCTATGACTATTTTACAAACTACGCACTCTACACCCAAAAAATGCGGAGTCTTTACATCGAAATTACAATCTTTGACCAAAATCTGGGCTCTAAGCCCAAAAACTTCCCTTGGGGGATCCCGCGCCTAACAGGCCCCCAAAAAAAACATCGTGACTCGCCCTCGGGTCACTCTGTCATTGTGAAGATCTTTGCGTGAAGACCTCCAAATTTTGCCTGGATCGTTACAAGATCAGCAACACACTGAGTGGTTTCTTGTTGTACTTCCTCGACGTGTTATTCAGAGACCATTGTAGCTGAACTGATGCCCTAAACCTTTTGTTGTGTTGCTTGAAGTTGTGCGAGCTTTGCTTCAATGGAGGCTGTAATGATATACGCCTCATCAATCCACAACTGTAAGCGTGCCTTCAAAACTACTTCCTTATGTTGAGCAACATCTACATATTCCTTAAGTGCTTTCACCTGTGACATCCTCGTGAGCCTCTAAGTAAGGGAAACCATTTTCACGGTCCCTTTTACTTCATCATATTTCTGTTGTAGCTCGTGCGCCTCTATCTCTAGGTGTTGTATGTTTGGGTCCTCCTCCAGGGTAGTGAGAACCTCGAATGACTACTCGAACAACTTTGTGCAGTCTATCACCATGTTGTTAACCTCCGCTATTGTTGTTGTAATTTTGATGACGCATTGTTCCTTAACCTTTGGCAGAGTTGAAGGTTGTGCCTTCAATTATAGTTCAACTATCTGAAGGTTTAGCTCTAGCTGAACCCTGACAATTTCTTCCTTTGCCTCACGCACCTCTACTGCTAATTTCTAGATGCGCACCTCCACTGGTTCTTCTACTTGGATGACCAACACTGGGACCATCTGGAAGGCTTTCTCTACCACCTACACGATCTGTCTGTTCTGCGCCACTACCTCATCGTCCTGCAAGATCAGCTATTCAATGTTGATGCGTTGCTCACTAATTAACTAAAGCGCTTGACCCTCCCTAGCTCATAATTCTGCAGTGATTCCATCCTACAAAACATAAAGCATCTCCCAAGGGACCGTAGCCACATTTAACTTGATTCCCTTCAACCCGCTGACCATAGGTCTGTCAGCCTCATTTTCTGTAACGAGTGCCACATCTAGTAGCACTATGGTGTTGGTCATTTGAGCATGAAACATTTCCTCAGCCGCGGACATGCCTACTGCAAGGCTGGTTGACATAGTGCCAGCCTGTGGAGTGTGCACCTGCAACTCCTGTATCTATGCCCAAAGGGCCCCCAACACCATCATGTGTTCCTCCTCGAACTGTTGGAGCGTCTCCGTGGTGACGTTCCTCACTATCTTGCCAATGTCGTGCATATCCCCCTCAGTGAGGGTGATCGGATTGAAAGAAGTCTTTGAAGCCTTTGACTTCTTTCACTGCCCCACTTGCTTTCTTGGGCGTAGATGTTTCAGCTGGGTGGAAGCTGTCTGCAGGTCTGCGCCACCTTGCTCTGTATCTATCTCTGGCTTTGGTGAAGGCGACTTCTGTCCTTCGCGCTCTTCCTCTACTTCCTTTTGCTACTCTTTTGCCAACTTCGCAGCATCACCCGCTACCTAGGCCTTAGCTACTGCCGCTTCATTTCTGCGCTTTTCTGCCAAATACGCCATCCATAGTTTTGCCTCTTCCTTTTTCTATTATGCTGCAGACTTCTCTACTTCCATAGCGAAGCTGGCTGGAGTGTTCCACTCCGATAGCCATGACTTAAGGATCGTAAAGATGACCTCGTCTATCACCAGATATGGTAGCTCACACCACATCTTCACGGGGTCCTTCCACGCCCTGATGTAAACGTGGTGGAAATATGCCTTAAACTCTTCGAAGCTCTGTAGGCTATTGTAGACCATGGGTGATAACTGCAGCGTGCGATTAATCCCCATTTTGATGTTCATCTCCATGAACACCCAAAATATTTTCTTGTCCCTTATCCTTTGTGCATCTCGGGTTACCCACAATGAAGCGTACTTCGCTGCCTCTGGAAGGTCCTGCGTGATCGCTGGGAACTGGCTATCTTCAGGCAATTCCCATGCCACCAGTACTATGGACAACAGAAGCCATTCATAGTGAAAAGTTTTTCCCTGCTCCTGTGCCTCACGACAGTTCTCAAGGAACTCTATTCATAAGTAGTTTTCCCAGTTGTACTGGACCCCTTCTATGCATTGTGCTACTAGTGCAACCACCGGTGCAGGCACCTCATACATGCGGCACTTCCACATAACCTTCCCTGCCAATATATGCGTCATGACTCTAACCGCAGGGTTGTTGATGTTGGAAATGGCGTACCCTCTCTTCTTCTTCTCTAGCTTAAACTTCTTCTCCATGGTATTTGTGATGTCCAAATCATCACTCTTGCCCTCCAAGATGTTCACTGGATCCTCTCCTTTGCAAGGGAGCTAGGTAATTATGTGAATCAAATGGTCTGTGATGGGGACAGGCTCCTCCAGCCACAAGCACCCATCATGCACCAAGCAGAGTAGTTGCTTGATGACAAAAATGGTTACTGGGGCATGATGGTAATGTGGCACCCAGAGTAGGTTTAATAGTCCTCCCTTATCCATACCTCTCATCCATTTACGTGACTCCAACTCTATGATTCCAATCAGTGTGACTTTCTTCTGGCGCATTAGTTGCACGGTTGGAAAATGTGGGAACTTCTCGTTGTCTGCGAGATCCCAGTCTTCAAATTTCAGTACAGGCACTCACCCCAAGTGTGCTCCTTCAAAAATAATGTCGTCAGGGAGCAACGGAGACTGTAGGGATCTTTTGCTCTCATCTATGTCTTTGGGCAACTTTTCTTTACCCTTCCACGAAGAAACATATGCGGGCATCTTGGTAAGAGGGTCTGTACCCTAGGTTTCAACATCCATTTCTACATCCTCGTCCTCTACTAGGATTTCTTCGAATTCTTCCTCCTCATCGACCTCCAAATTGATAGCCTTCCATTTTCTTCCATGGTAAGCTTATTCCTTAACGGATTCCTAGGGGATACATGCACTGGTACCATAGCCTGCTTGTCTTTCTTGGGTCTTGGCGTGTGCAGCGATTTAGGGACTTTTGCAACAATCTTGGCACTTTCTTGGACTTCTACTTCCATGATGGCCTACGCAGCTTCCTCGGCGGTCATTACTCCTGTATCAATGAATTCTTCAGGTGCTGCCATAGTGCAATTCCACAAGTCTCTCAACATCTTGGGTAATTTCTCAAACAACGAATTTGCCTTCAAAAGATTGAAAAAGTATGGATTCATGAATATCTGGGCATGCAACAACTCAATTCTCAAATTGCCAGGTGTTTTTTGTTGGACAACCCTTTGTAATTTATAACGCATTTTGAATTTGAATTCGACCGTTCCCCCCACATTTGCTCCATTAATGCTCGATTGGTAGTAGATTTTCAAGAATCTAGCCCATAAAATTCTCCTTAATTACTTGTCTCCCACTCCATTTGGTCTCAAACCAAGCATCACATCGTGAATAGTGACTGTAATAGTCACTTTCCATCCAACCCACATGGTAGCGTAGCTACCCTCGGGATGTCGCGGACCTTGTGACACTTTGCTACTACACGCAGTCCTAACATCGTGCAGCTCTCAGGTGGAGTAGTTTATAGTCCCGCGTCTCCTTTCAAGTGCCTGGAGCGCTAATACTATGCTTCGGTCAGCTAGTCAGATGGTCGAGCCACCTGTGTATGGCTCCAAATGACATCATTGACTTTTCCTGGGAAGAGTTCTCCATTTAACTTTACCAATTGCGCCGAGCCACCATCTATGATCTCCTTAATAACATACTGTCCCAGCCAATGCATTATGAGCTTCCCTAGGAATTTATAGAACTTACTATCATACAACAACACCAAAATCATTCACCTTGAATGTGCGCGACTTAATATGTTGATCATGCCAAGCCTTTTCGTGCTTCTTTTGGACCTGCTGGTGAAATCTAGCCAAAAATCATTCTTCCTTGAGCTCCTCCAACTGCGCCAGCCTCTCCTCCAGGGCTCCACGATTCGTCATACCTATGAGCGTTTCTATGTGTAGACTAGGCACGATGTATTCTATAGGCATTATGGCTTCCACTCCATAGACATGCCTAAAAGGCATCTGTCCCATCAGTTTCTTGCATGTCGTCCTATAAGCCCATAATACGGCAAGTACACGTAGGTCCCAATCACTTTGTTGCATGTTGCATACTTTGGTCAGCGCAATCTTCAATACTTTGCTGAACGCTTCTACTATCCTGTTAGCCTGCGGGTGATACAGTGTGCTCTTCTGATGATACACCTGAAACTCTTCCGTTAGTGCGTTGATTGTCTCATTTAGGAAATGTGTACTGTGATCAATCATCATGATCTTTGGACATCTGAATCACATCAGTACGTGTTCAAACATAAACTTTGTGGCCATCGCAGCCATACAATCCTTTATCGGCTACACTTCTGCCCAATAAGTCAAGTACTATGTCGCAGTGATAATATACCTCACGCTTGTTTTTCCTTGAGGTTTGATAGGTCCTACAAAATCTATTGACCACTTTTTGAAAGGTTGCAACGTCATTTGTGGGTTCAAAGGCATTTCGTCCCTCCGTGATGGCTAACCTATTCTTTGACATACAACACATGCCCTGCAATGTGCTTTTGAATCCCGATGAAGGGCTGGCCACCACAACCCGGTGCATAGAATATTCTGCGCAGTCGCTCTTCCCACATAATTTCCTCCCGTGGCACCTCCATGAGAATTCAAGAGGATGCTTCTTCATTCAAATTTAGGTACATACCTTTGCAGTATTCCATCATTCTCATCTTGTATAAATGCCCAACGATGACACTTGATAGACACCACTAATTTCTTCTTTTGATAGACAAAGTATTCTTTTGGTGTAGTTCTTGTTGTTAGAAAGTGAATTATATCTTCAAAATGTCCATCTGCTATGTGCACAGTAAAGAGTTGCGCATCGGGTAAACCTTCCTCCAGACTAGTAGTTTCCTCCCCCGTCTCAATGCACAACAGGTGATCTAGTCCCACGTTCATTCGTCCAGGCTTTACAACAAATTCAAAATCATATTCTTGGAACAATAAAATCCATTTGCATATACACTCCCCCAACATAGGCCTATTGACCAATTACTTCAGTGCAGAATGATCTCTATACATCATAAAGTGTCCTCCTAGCAAGTAGTGTCGTTACTTCTGGAGCACATACACCATAGCTAGTCCCTCGCACTCAATGGTGGAATAATTATTTTCTAATTTAGCTAATCTATGACTCGTGAACACGATAGGGTGATCCAAGCCTTCTCCACCATCCCGTGTTAATACTACCCCTAGCGCTATACACGATGTGTCAACATGGACATGAGACTCTTTCTTCTAGTTCGGGAAGACCAGAATCAATGTAGTAACCATATTTTCTTTCAATAGATCCAAGCTTTTCTTACAGTCATTATTCCAGCAAAACGTGACATCCTTTTTCAACATGTTTTCCATTGGTGCATTGATCTGGGCATAGCCTTTGATGAACTTCCTGTAGTACCTCGTATGTCCCAAAGTAGTGCGCAGCTGTTTCGCACTCCGCAGCGTGTCCAAATTCAGAATCATCGCGATTTTTGCGGGGTCTACCATCTGCCCTTGTTTACAAACCACATGCCCCAACAGGTTCCCAAAAGGAATAAGGAACATGCACTTCTTGTGGTTGAGTGCAATTTGGTATCTTCAACATGTATCCAACATCAAGCGTAGGTTCACTACATGGCACCAAACTAGCCCAAATATAGTCCATTCCCAGCAATGGAACCATTTGTTGGCTTATGGGGGCTTGACTCAGGTTCAGAGTTATTTAGCCAAACAAATCCATGCTCTACTGGCCCTTTCGACATTAGCCCGTGGAGCGTAGACTGAAGTCTCACCTGAAGCAATATGGGGGGTTGCTGGAACAAATTTTCTGCACCCTTGAGATGTATGAGAGGTTGGCTTATTCCAATTAGATCTTTCTTCGCACAAGTCACTTCGTGCACTCGTTCCAACCTTCAATATCTTCGCAATCTTTTACAATCATCTTTCGCGCAACCCTAACCAGGGGTTGAGATGCTTTCATGCTGCTAGGGCAGTGAACTGCACTAGTTCCCAACTACACTGTGTATCTTACTTATCTTCTTATAGATCTTAGTTAATCTTCATGTAAATCAATATCCTATCTTGCATTCACTTAATAAATACAATTATACACATTCACGCATCATATAAGTATTAGAAGTGAATTTCATACCCAAGATAACAGATGCATAAGACAAGAAATAAATACATAGAATTAATATGAAAATTCTCTTTAATAATACTTCCAATTGTTATAGACTCGACTCGCCCTATGCACTCAGCTGAAGATTACTAGGCCTCTGCGCACTCAGCTGCAAAACCTTCTCCTACTCTATGACCCAAAACTAGACTTTACTCCTCAAATCTATCTCTCATACATCATTCATTATTCCATTATGAATCTATCAAAATACTTAGAGCCTTGCTCTATTTATATAATGCCATGGTCCACGAACCATGGGTAGATCTCTACAGCTGACATTACAATAAAAAAATTAAGGGCAGACAACCCTATGACTCTTTTACAAACTACGCGCTCCGCACCCAAAAAATGCGGGGTATTTACATAATAATTACAATCTTTGACCAAAATCTAGGCTCTAAGCCCAAAAACTTCCCTTGGGGGATCCCACACCCAACAACACCCCACTGTTGAATCTCCTACTAATTCCTCCATCTGTTGGAACTAGTTTAACTGACTTTAAAATAGTTAAACTAAATTAAATAATGACAACTCCAAATAAACTCAATTAGGGCTCCTAAAAATTAGGAGATGCTCTAGGGTCTTCCTACAGGCTGGTAACCACCTCTAGCGACTACTCGAATAGCATGGTACAATACTTCACTGCGCTCTCTACTGCTGCTGCCGCATCTTTCACAGTGGTCTCGTGTTTCTCTCTGATCTCTGGTGGAGTCGGAGGTTGGGCCATCAACTGCAACTCTACAATTTTGAGGTTTAGCTCCAGCTGAACCTTTGCCAATTCAGTTCGTGCCTCACACACTCCAGTAGCAAGCTTTTGAACCCTTACATCTATTGGCTTAGCCTCAGGAATTCCCAACTCTGAGACAGTCCGGCACACCTCATCCACAACTATGGCAATGCATTGGTTCTTGTTTGTAATGTCTTTTACAAGGTCAAGGGGTGGAGTCCCTCTACACAGTTATCTAGGCGGTGTTGACCTTTTGTTCACTAATCACCTGCAATGTGCACTATTCACGGGCCTGAAGTTCCGTGATCATGTCATCCTACAAAAGGTGAAGCACCTCATTGGGAAGCGTAGCCAAGTTGAGTCCAACTCTCTTGAGGGCGTTGACAGCGGGTCTGTCAGTGTTAGTCTTTGTTGTTAGTGCTCCATCTAGCAACATTATTTCTTGAGGATTCCTTACACACAGCATCCCTGCGGCTTCTAAGTGTTATACGAGAATAGTGTCCACACGGATGCTGCTATTCCCACTAAGATGTGTGGCTATCTTAGAAACAAACAATCAAAGTCTACTATTGATTCCTTTTATGAAAATAGATGAGAGGAGAACCAAGAGGGCCAACCTGAGTCTTGCACTCGATTCCTTCTCTTTCTTGATAGAGTTTTGTCGCTCGCTCTTTGTCTGCTCAGCTTCAAAAGGACCTGTAGAATCACAGCAACATACTACTATGCAAGAAAAAAGGATCTAAATTCATAAATAATGCAGGATCAGATGTAAATTAACCATATACAAGCATATATAAAAAAGTACACTAGAATATGGAAGGAAACAAGAATAGCTTTATTCAAATAAAAAGTAGCAAGAGGAATACAACCATGAGCAGCTCTGACCCAGCATCATCCTCTAGCTAAGAAGCCCTTCTTCACCTCAAGCAAAGCAAAATCACCCAACACTGTGAATGTACACCAGAATACCAACAACACTTCTCTATAAGTTACAAAATTCCAGCCTTTGTATCTCTGTGATGAGGGATCCATATATAGATGATTATAGAGAGGTGAATCATCTTTTGGGATCTTGATTAGTGTCATTTCTCTGATAGTTCCTGCTTCCACTTGGAGAATGAAGATCTCTTACTCATCCCTGGTCGAAAATGGAGTGGCAAGTGTCATAGGGGAAGCTTCTGGAAGAGTCCATGATCTTCCACCTCGCATTTTTGTCCCTGCCATTTGTCCATTCCCAACCATCACACCCTACAGAGGAGAAAAACAGTATGCATCGCACCCTGTACATTGGGAAGGTGATATGCATCGCACCCTCTACATGGAGCTTTTAGTATGGTCCAGCTTTGACCATTTATGAGCAGTTTTCAGTGGAGAACTTCTGGGAGATGATGTAATCAGTTGACCTTGTTCCTTTAGGCAGTGAAGCAACCCTTTTA
>APFE031168251.1:0-11380 GCA_000404065.3 Pinus taeda | reverse complement strand
GACTCTAACTACCCTGCACACGCAGCTGTAGGTTCCGTGCACTTAGCTGTGAACTTCTACCCTAGGCCTCTGTGCACTCAGTTGTAGAGCCTCTTCCTATGGTAAGACTCTTCGCTCTTAGCTCTCATAGACCCATAAACTTACTCAGAACTCTACCAAAAACTTGTGAACTGCCTTAGACTCTTCAAAGACTCCCTTTTGATACAATCCCATGGTCTGCGGACCAAGGGCAGATCTCATCAAGCTGACACAAACTATCTAAACTAAGGGCAGAAACCCTTTTTGAATGCTTACATATTTGTGTTCTATGGCCGCAAGATGCAAAGACTTTACATTCTTTACACAAAACTTGGGCCTTTAGCCACAAAACTTGGGCTTTTAACCCCAAAATTGACCCTAGGGGACCCATTCCCAACAAGCCCCAACACAAATCTGGTGACTCACCCCTGAGTCACTCTATTGGTGCAGAGATCTTCTCACGAAGACATCCCATCTCCACTTGCACCACTGCGACTTTGGCGGTTCACTATCTTGCTGCCTGCTTCACCTGCTCGACCAGTTGCTCTGCACTGCATACCTGTATTTTCTTCTATGTCATGTGTAGACTGGCCTATTTCCCTTCAACGGAGGCAGTGAGCACATAGGCCTCCTCTATCCAAAACCCCAATCTGGCCTTGAGTATTGTCCTTGCGCTGAGTTGCATCCACCTATTCTTTCAACACCTTTGCTTCCTACAGCTTCGCTAACCTTTGTGTAATGGCGATGGTGTGCGCCATCGCTTTAACCTCATCATATCTCTGTTGCAACTCCCGTGTCTCCGCCTCCATTCTCTGCATAGTTGGATCCCTCGTTCCATACAGTTTCCCAATCACGCAGCTCCACAAATCGAGCAGTGTAGTTTATAGTCTTGCACCTCCTTTCAGTTTCCTGAAGCGATAATAATGTGCTTCCATCATGTAGTCATCTAGCCGAATCATCGGTTTATGGCTTCAATCGACTACCATTCACCTTCCCTGGGAATGGATCTCCATTCAACTTTACCAACTAAACTTCACCATTGGTAATCTCCTTAATGACATAGGGCCCCAGCCAATGCATCTAAAATTTCCCTAGAAATTTATCAAACTTTTTTTCATATAATAGAACTAAATCTTTTACCTTGAAGGTGCACAATTTGATTTGTTGATCGTGTCATGCATTTTCGCACTCCTTTTGAACTTGTCGATGGAATCTGGCTAGAAATCTATCTTCTTCAAGCTCCGTTAGTTGTGTGAGCCTCTCTTCCAAGGCTCCGGGATCCACCATTCCTGTGAATGTCACTATGCGCAGACTAGGTACAATGTACTCCATCGGCATCACAACTTCTACACCATAAACCAATCTGAACGACGTTTGTCTAGTCAACTTCTTGTAAGTCATTCTATAAGCCCATAGCACCACGGTCACGTGCACATCCCAGTCATTTCTTTGAGCATTGCAAACCTTTGTTAGCACACATGGTGTGCTCTTCTGATGGTAAACCTAAAATTCCTCCGTCATCACGTTGATCGGCTCATTAAGAATATGTGTATCGTGATCGCTCATTAAAATTTTTGGACAGCCAAACCTTGTCAGCACATACTCAAAGATGAATTTCATTGTTGTCGCGCTTGTACAATCCCTCATAAACTGTGCCTCCACCCATTTGGTTAATTACTCAGTCACGGTGATGATGTACCATGCACCTGTAGCAGCATCTCATCCCTGTGCGAGGGTCTGCCAATCCTTTGGCATATGCCGCATGCCCTACAATACACTTTTGAATCCTTATGCAAGGTTGGCCACCACAACCTAGTGCATAGAATCTTTTGTGCTCTTGCTTTTTCTGCATAATGACCTCCCGCGGCTCCACCATGAGCCTCAGCAAGGATGTTTTTTTCATTTGAACGCTAGCACATAATGTCGCAATATTTCATCTAATCCCATTTTGTACAAGTTCCCTACAATGATAGAAAAGTTTGTCGCACGCACCACCAATTCCTTCTTCTGTTGGCTTTTATATCCTTCCAAAGTTGTACCTGTCATCAAGAAGTGTATAATATCTTCAAATTGGTTGTGCACAACACACACTGCAAAGATATGTGTGTGAGGCAGTCCTTCCTCCAAATTAGTAAGCTCTTCTCCAGTTTCAATGTGCGATAGATGATCTGACCCTGCATTCAATCATCCTGGTTTCACAATGACTTCAAAATCATATTCTTGGAAGAACAACAGCCACCTGCATATCTTGCCCCCCAAGATAGGCTTGTTGACCAGGTATTTCAATGTAGAATGGTCTATATACATCTTAAAATGTCTGCCCAACGGATAATGCCTAAACTTCTGGAGCGCGTACACCATAGCTAATCCTTCGCGCTCTATCGTGGAATAATTTTTCTCAGCTTTAGACATATTCCTACTTGCGAACGCTATAGGGTGATCCAAGTCCCCTTCACCGGCCTGTGTCAGTACCGTTCCCAATGCAATACATGATGCGTCCACATGTACATGAAATTCCTTCTTCCAATCCAAGAAGATTAGGATCGTGACGGTGACCATTTTCTCCTTTAGCACATCCAAGCTCTTATAGCATTCTTCATTCCAACAGAACGTAACATCCTTCTTTAACAATTTTTCCATTGGCGCAGTGATTTGGGCATAGCTCTTGATGAATTTCCTATAGTATCTCGTATGCCCCAACGTTGCATGCATCTGTTTCACACTCCTTGGCTCCTCCAAATTGATTATGACCGCAATCTTCACAGGTTCTACCATCAAGCCTTGTAAGCATACCACATGACCCAGGAAGATCCCAAAAGGGGCACAAATCAAACATTTCTTCAAATTAAGCAAGATCTGGTACCTTCGGCATGTATCTAGCATCAAGCACTGACTTGCCACATGATGCTTTACCAATCCAAACACTGTCCAATCATCGAAGTATACCTCCAGAAATTTATGAATGGAGTCCTTGAACGTCACGATGACTACATACGAAATGATCGTCGATGCGTTATTCAGCCCAAGAGGCATCACTGTATACTGGAAGCATCCCCATTTAGTCGCGAAGGTCATCCTACTTCTATCCTCCAGCACAATCTTGATCTGATGGTGCCCAGAGAACCCATCAATGAACGAATATGCTTCTTGGCCACCAACATTATCCAGGACCTCATCCGCGAATTCAGTTGGGAAGGGATCATGCACGCATGCATCATTCAACTTCCTCAGATCTACACATATCCTTATTTATTCCTTCTGCTTCTTTCCTGAACTATAGTTAGGCTTACCCAATCATATTCTTCCATCAGTTCAATAATACCTACCGCAAGCATCTTATCTAACTCTAAGCGGACCCTTTCTTTATACTTTAGATTGAGGCGGTAAGGTCTTTGTTTCACAGGTTTCGCATCCGGTTTTAGGGTGATCTTCATGACACCCAGGTCCCCTATTATACCTTTCAGATCTAAAAACTTCGTGGGGAACAGATCCTGATATTCGCAGAGTAGTTCGACAACCCTATCTACTGTTGCGTCATCCCAGTAGTCCCCAATCTTTGGAAATTTTGACTCTGCCTCCATGCTAATGTTCACCTGTCTACTTTTGAGTAGCTCGGTTATGTCTGGGTTCTCTAGTTGTGGTTCCTCGACTTTGTAGTGACCTTCAGTCTCTGGAATATTAATCTTCCTCGGGTCTTCATATTCTTCTTCAACAGTCACATTGTAGCACTCCAGCGTGTGGCTCAGCAAAGTGGTCCAATCAGGATGAATCAAATCTAGAGGATCTTGTGGTATGCTGAAGATTGTTGCCTTAACCTCCTGTAACGCTTTTTCAATACATTCAAACCCATCCTCAAAGTTGAACGTCATCAAAAATCCTTGGCGAAAAATGTCCCATTCTTCAGTGCCATGGCAGAGTTATGTCTCCAAGTACCAATTCATCGATATAACATCCAAGGTATGACAAAATACATGGATCCACTCTGGCTGAGGCTTCGCTCCATACACTTTAGTCCATTTGGCCAAATGGTCGCACGGATCATTTATCCCATCATACTTTTCTGTTAGACGTACTTGTGGGTGACGAAACCACACTCTCATCATTTTTTTGTATACATGCCAATCATCAAAATTGTCCTTTTGAGTGCCCCACCATCTCGCAGGTGTAGTGTGCAACACCTAGTCCAGGGCCTAGAAGCAATGTTTCTCTGGCACTTTTCTCTCAAATGCATCCAAAAAGTGATCAACATCAATTAAAACATCATAGTAAGGAAAATTTCTTACCTCTGATGATACACAGTGCAACAACTTAGTCATCATATTACAGCGCAGCATAGAGACTTCATGCAGTGGATTATGTCAGTGCTCTAGTTCTTCATCTAAATCTAATGTGTAGGAAATTTCCCATTCCCATGCAATACGTCCATCTGCTGTCAGATTCACCCAATCTTGATCTCGCGTCGTTATCTTGTAAATATAGTCCAAATCGTCATCACTTTCATAATCGTAGACCGGTTCAGTATAACGCGGTCCTTCTGCAGGGTCTAGTGGCACCACTATGCAGAGCGATTTCTTCTCGAATATCATCTTTCGCTTCTTCAGATTGATTACCCCATTCATATCAGTGGCCCAATCGATCCCAAGGAGTGTGGGATAGGGATTATTTTCATCCACAATCTCTATCACTTCAAAATTACCTATTGCGCTTGCACCTTCAATATCAATTGTTACCCCCTACAACCTCCCTATTGGGATTATTTTCTAATGATTCACTATCCTTATATAAATCAGAGACCACTGTAGTGCAGGTCTCCCCATTCTTTCCATGTTTTTTTTGGCAAAACATTCGCATCAGACCCTAGGTCCAAGATAACTTGGTCCATTTTGTATTCTCCTATCTGCACGGTGAGTCTCATCTCACGTCCAGTTCTTGCGTTATGCTTACCAAGCTTTATAACTATGTGTAGTTTGTCAGTAGTGTTTTCCTTGCTAGCGCACCTATTGATCAACTCCTGCAGTCCTTCACATCCTTCCTATCACGTAGTAGTTTCATGCAGGTCTCCAAGATCATGATAATCATGGATGTGTCCATTTCTTCAGTCGGCTTTTCTTGACTTCCTGAGGTAGAGGCCTTAGTGAAACTTTTCTTTGCTTCCATAAATGTTTCTTTTGCATGTTCTAGATCAAACCCGATCTCCTTTTATGGCGCTTTGTAGACCCACTCACCTACTTCAGGCTACTTTCCCTTATCCTCACTAGTCGACACTCTACTCCACAACACAATATTTACCTTAGGGTCTTCCTCGCGAGGCTCATCCCTCAACATCTAAAGGTTCTGAGTCAGTTGTTGAGGCTGCACCCCCTTCTCATGTATCTTAGCTAACAATATAGGTCAATCATCCATCGCATGGTCAAACTGAGTACAATAGAGGCATGACAGTTGCGTCAGATTCGTGTAGTCTCACGCATAGTGTCCTAGTCCTCCATAATTGTAACAAATAACCTTCCTCGACCTCTACCAGGTCCTCCCCCAGGTCCTCCCCCAGGTCCTCCTCCAGTACCTTGGTCCATAGACCGTGTTCCTTCCTGCACCCTGTATGCAACTGTTTTGTCCATCATTAATCCGTAACTCTGGCAATTGTGCTCATCATCACCCACAGATTGACAGAAGTTGCAGAAGAGTTGTTGTGGTGTCTGTACAACTTTCTGCAGCAAATGGAAATTGTTTGTCGCATGTTTCCTAGCTAGTTGACATATAGCACACCATAGCACGGGCCCTGTACTTGGCCCTGCTACAGATTCTGGCCTTAGAGGCATTGGTCCCCCTACTGCAACATAATTTGCGAAAGCTGGACAGTGATCTTTGTCATGCCCCTGGCTTTTGCACTTTAGGCATCACACTTCTTTGCACACCTTTGACCAAGTTGTTCTATATTTTTTTAGACTTTGCATTTCAAGGAAAAGGTTTTGCAACTACGCATGAATTTGTTGAACCCCCATATTAGCATCCTGCATTGATGTCTCATGCAATCTCATCGTGATTTCCAGAGCTTCTGCCTGGGTCCCAATCTTCTGCTGTGATAGCACAACCCTTAAATGAGGCAGGAGTGAGGCCACAAACCATTCGCGGTGTTACCCATCAATCAGATTCATGTTAGCCTCATGGATCACACACTTCAATCTCTTATCGAAATCCCAGGGCGTCTCACCAGGCTTCATCATGATCTCTTTGAATCCCACAATTTATTGCGCCTTAGACTTAGTTCTACTAAATTCCTTATTTAGCACAGTCTGGATATCCGCCAACGCAGACATCAGATTATCCATGTAGTACTTAATGTGCCACATTAGTGCATGGTCTTGAAAAGAACTAACCAACACCAATTTCTTGATTTGATCATCTGTGATACCCTGAGCTTCCCATATAGCCTTCGCAACAAACCAAAACTGGTTTGGATCTTCATTTACCACGCCCTTGAACAGAGGTAGCTTTACGGAGTTCGCCATGTTGAATGGTGGTGGAGTGGATGGTGGTGTGGGTGAGGGTGTAAGCGGTGGGGGTGAACATGGAGGTGGTGTGGGTGGATGAGTTATTCATGGGAACCCTTGCTTTATCAATTGAATAGAACTCTCTGGAGAATCATGTGTTGCTCCCTCATCATCACTCAGAGGAGGTTCAATCAACGGACTATATTCAGGGCCTTTTCTTCCTTTGTCCTTGAAATTCCTTCCACTTCGCGTAGCCCCAAACATCAATGTAACTGCATAACCCGCTTTTCAGACAAGAGCATCTTAATCCAAGTATTTAACAATTTCAAATACTTACCTCGCAGTCCTTTCAAGCAGTGGCGCTCTGCTTCACTGTAACTAACTGAAGTATCAACCACGAACTCTGTCACAAATTCTTCTATGATATTATCAAGCCAATGATCAATAGCACGCGCGACCTTATCTTCAGAGACTTCCAATCTCTGCACTAACTCCAAGATCCAGACAATCGAATCGTCAAGCCTCCACCTCGCTTAGATGTCTGCCAACTTCATGATCCACTCGTATAATTCAACTGGGAAGGAACAGAAGAAGATTTTGTGTATCTCTATGTATAGATATTTGTCCAACGACTATTCTTTCATCAATTGTGGATTCCTATTTTCTTGCACCACGAATTCATGGATCTTTCTATCCAACTAGTCTTCAATCTCCTTCTTAGTTGGATTCGAATGATGCAACATCACACATCTCGTTATGAAGATCTCGATCCCAACAACAGAACCATTTTTTGGTTTGATGGGCCCTGACCAAGGTTCAATGTTAAGTAGCCCAGAAAATCCCTACACTACTGGCCCTTTCAGCATCAATCCGCGGAGCGCGGACTGAAGTCTCACCCGAAGTAGTATGGGGGTATGCAGGAACCAAGTTTTGCACCCTGAGATGGTTGTGATGTAAGTTATATGCCCTAACCCTTCCTTCGCATTGACTAATAAGCCCTTTAGGGCTTATCAAAGTATTTCTCTTATTCGTCCTTAAAGCCTCTGCGAAAGTCTCTGAATGTCCTTCGATTACTCTTACATTTGTGTTTACTTAGATTCGCTTAATTATTGGTTAACTTTAACTTGCATTATGGTTATCTTCGCGTAAATAGATATTCTTAATTGTATTCATATGACAAAGTAAAATACATAGATTCGCGCATCAATATAGCATTAATTCATAACCCCGGTATTCAACATAACATAATCGCAACATTCATAACAGAAGTAAAATAATGCATACACAGATAATTCCATAATACTTCTCTTTATTGATAATCCAAATTTCCAGTACAGACGTTGACTACCTTGTGCACACAGCTGCAGGGGTCTGTACACTCAGCTACGGACTTCTACCCTAGGCCTTTGCGGACTCAGCTACAGAGCCTCTTCCTATGCTAAGACTCTATGCTCTTAGCTCTCACAAACCCATAAACTTACTCAGAACTCTACCAAAAATTTGTGAACTGCCTTAGACTCTTCTAAGACTCCCTTTTTATACAATCCCATGGTCCGCGAACCAAAGGAAGATCTCATGAAGCCGACACAAACTATCTAAAATAAGGACGAAAACCCTTTTTGATTGCTTACATCTTCGCATTTCGCAGCCACAAAATGTAGATACTTTACATTCTTTACACAAAACTTGGGTCTTTAGCCCCAAAACTTGGGCTTTTAACCCCAAACTTTACCCCAGGGGACCCGTTCCCAACACTGGGGTTGTACAAAAAATAATTTATGGCCAAACGGGCCTCTATGGGGGTCGAACATGAGACCTCAATCCTGATAATGTAGTGCCTTACTGCAATGCCAATGGTGGAAATTAACATATTATACCGCTGAGTTATATTTAAAGTTTGAATATTATGAGTTTGGGGGTTGGGGTTAAGCCCTGACCCTCAGTCGCCCCACTACCATGAGGCCACAAGTGGAGGGTCGGGGGCTTGGGCTTAGCCCTAGCTTCTAGGATAAGATATAGACCATATAACTGTAGTATAAGTGGATCGGCACTAACAAGTTGGCAGCTAAGGTATGAGGCCCAAGTCGAGGGCATATGGAGATTCACAGGACTGTGATGCTAGAGTTGGTAACAAGAAGAGGGCTAGGGATAGGCCCTAAGTTGTGGTCACACATTTGCCACAGGACCAAGCCCTTGCAGAACTAAATGCTCACAGGAGAGGGGCTTTAGGATAGGCCCAAGTCGTGGTGCTATGGATACATGCGGAACCATGGGTGAAAGATGAGGGAGTTATACAAGTGGGGCATGGATTTGGGGCCAACCTCGAGATTTATGGGTTGGCAAAACCGTGGCCATACAGTTTGGGGGCTAAGTTGGCGGGGGCAGGTAGTTAGCCCCAACGCTCGACCGCATGGCCGCATGTGGCCACATTTTTCCACGCAAGGGTCATTGGGCATTTAAAACAGGTGACATTTTGCACCCAAATCAATAAGAATCTCATTGGTTCCAAGAGAAATTGGCACTCGGCTGCCTTCTAAACTATGGAATTCATAGGATGGTTAGACAAAGTGTCTAGTTTGTAGAGAAGTTAGCAAAAAAACTTCTCTAGAGCATAACTTCTTCAGTTGTTGACCAAATTGAGCTGAACAAGAACCCGACTTTGGGTTTTTTACTATTCTAGAGCCATTGGAGACATTATTTTTACATTATGAGCATTGAAAATCTATGTAAACATAAATTTGAGCACTTAATTAAAGAGGCCTAACATTGGAAGCTTGACCAGGAGATGTATCCCAAGAGAGGTGAACTCCATTATCATTTTGTTGCCTTGTGTTACTATAAATGGTATATTTGTCTTTGTTTTTATGTTGTAAACTGAGTTTTAAAATCATTATTTTATGTGTTTTTGCAAAGTGATCCATTTCCTAAAAGACATAAAAATTTACATGCAAATTTTCCTATCACCTTCAAGTTTTCATTTCAGATAAGTTTGATATGAGAACTCAAGTTTATTTTGAAGGTTTAATTTTGTTTGCAAGTTTTTTTTTTATGCTTACAAGTTTGAAGCTCAAAAGAGGAGAAGAAGATCTTGTGGAGCCAAGATCTAAAATTATTTCAAGGAGAACACACATATCTCAAGCTTCACCAATCATGGAACATGAAGAAGGTAATGAAGGGATGTCTGAAGATGAGAGAACTTTCAGGAAATATTTCTTTGAAATGTCTGAAATGGTGAAAGTTATTTATGTGGAGAGGAACTCAAGGTTGCAAGGAGAGGGATCAAAGCCTCCAAAATGAGATGGAGGAAATGGATACAAACCTCCAAAAGGGAATGTATGGGATGGTGACAAGCCACCACCTTCACCTCCTTCCTTGCCCTCGTCTTATTCTACCTCAACCCCGTTACAAACACCTCCACATTCTCCAAAGGGACATGGTAAAACTCCATTGTTAAAACTTGACATAAATTTTTAATTTCCTATGTACGATGGAGAGGTAAATACTGAGAAATTATATAATTAGGTTCGTCATATTGAAGTGTATTGCAGGATACAAAGAATCAAGGATGATGCAACCAAAATTTAGCTTGCTTCTCTTAGGTTGGAAATTGCAACACTCAACCCCTTCACAAACACCTCCACATTCTCCAAAGGGACATGGTAAAACTCCTTTGTTAAAGGTTTGACATAAAGTTTTAGTTTCCTGTGTATGATGGAGAGGTAAATGTTGAGAAATTATAAAATTAGGTTTGTCAGATTGAAGTGTATTGCATGATACAAAGAATCAAGGATGATGCAACCAAAATTCAACTTCCTTCTCTTAGGTTGGAAATTTCAGCTCTCAACCCCTTCACAAACACCTCCACATTCTCCAAAGGGACATGGTAAAACTCCTTTGTTAAAACTTGACATAAATTTTTAATTGCTTATGTATGATGGAGAGGTAAATGCAGAGAAATTATATAATTAGGTTCGTCGGATTGAAATGTATTACAGGATACAAAGAATCAAGGATGATGCAACCAAAATTCAACTTGCTTCTCTTAGGTTGGAAATTCGTAAGGTTTTATCCTCTTGGAATGATTTTTTTGTTGCAATAAGAAGACAATATTATCCATTAGAATTTATGGAAAAAGCTATAATGGATTTGTAAAACTTTAGGCAAGCTAAGGGTCAAAGTGTGCAAATCCATACTCAAGAATTTAGGAAAATATATTTGATTTTCGGTATAGATTTATCCTCTCACAACACTCTATTAAAATACATTGGAGTTACATATTTATTTAAGGCACACAATTCTCATGTTTAACCCTACAAAGCTAGACGAATTTTGTGTACAAGAAACTCATTTAGAAGTAAAAGGGAAGAATGTTTCTAAAGAAACTAGTGAGAAGCCATTTAATTCTGGAGACAAAGCAAAGGGGTAGTTCAAAGGCAAGGATAAAAAGGATGCTTCAATCAAGAAAGAGGGAGAAAAATTTGCATGTAAACACTATTAAAAAGAAGGCCATGATGAAGACCACCGTTGGAAACTTCATCCTCAAATGAGACCCAAAAAATTTAACAACAAGAAGAAAGAAAATGTTATGAAACCAGCTCACAAAAAGAAATAAAATATAGTTGAACGACTTAGAATTCAGCCTCTTCGAGGGGGCGACCTCCTTTACATTAAATAAATGAACAATTCTTCGATGATTCAGATGACAAAACCTCCTTTCTATGTATAGGAGTATAAGGAGTCACAATATAACCCAGCTGACTTAACAATAATAATATAAAGCCACAAAAATAACAATAGAGGGATTCTATGAGGCACAGTAATAAAAATATGGGGACAATAGGGGCACAACAATATTAATAAGGGATACAACTACA
>APFE031168240.1:0-38931 GCA_000404065.3 Pinus taeda | reverse complement strand
AAGAACGCAGGTGCCACATTTCAGCGTGCAATGGACTTGGCTTTTGCAAATGAGAAGGATGTCTTTTTGGTGGTGTACCTGGATGATTTGATAGTGTTTTCGAAATCTGATGAAGAGCACATGTACCATCTAAAAACTATCTTTCAAAAGTGCAGAAAATATGGTTTGTCGCTGAATCCGAAAAAGAGCTTGTTCGCCATGGAGGAAGGCAAACTACTCGGGCACATTATCTCAAAATATGGCATTCGTATTGACCCAACACGTGTGCAAGCAATTCAGCAAATCGATCTGCCCCAGAATAAGAAAGAGATACAATTGTTCAATGGTAAGATGAATTTTCTACGCTGCTTTGTACCTAATCTTGTTGAACACCTAAGAGAGATGACAAACATGCTTAAGAAGGACAACCAAGTGAAATGGATGGAGGAGGTTGTAAAATCTTTCAATTTGGTCAAATTGGCTCTTTCCTCAGCTCCAGTTCTAGTCAGCCCAGACTACACTCAGGATTTCATATTGTTTTTATTTTCTTCGGAGCATACTATGGCAGTGGTGTTATTGCAGAAAAGAGATGATCATGAAAGACCCATTGCATTATTCAGCAGAGCTATAAGAGATGTAGCCTTAAAATACAACATCATTGAGAAACAAGCCTTGGCACTTGTGAAGGCATTGAAAGATTTCTGGGTATATATTTTACATTCTCAAATTTTGGCCTATGTTCCTAACACTGTTGTTAAAGATGTTTTAGTGCAGACCAATCCGGAAGGAAGACGAGGCAAGTGGATTGTAGCCTTGTTGGAATATGATGTGGAAATAAAGCCCACAATGCTGGTGAAAGGACATGGATTGGCAAAGTTAATGGCTGAATCAAACTTGCACACCTTGGACATAAATCTGATCGTTGCCTTGTTCGATGAGAATGAGGAAGGATCATCAATTTAGGTATCTGAAATGTGTTTTCTTTCTCCATGGTATTCATATATCATATATGTGCTTAAAAATTTGTCACCACCGCCCGGCATGACTAGAAACAAAGCGAGAACACTCAAGTTGAAAGCTTCCAAGTTTTGCATTCTTAATTCAACACTGTATTGGAAACATCCCGGTGGCATTCTGTTAAATTGTTTGGTGGAAAAGGAAGCAAAGAAGGCATGGAGGACTGCCACCAAGGAGACTATGGTGGTCACCTTTTTTGGAAGTCAACAGCAAATAAAATACTGAGAGTGGGGTACTATTGGCCGACATTGTTTGTTGATGTATATAAGATGATCAAGTTGTTGTCATAAGTGTCAAAGTTTCAAAGGAAAGCAGAAGTTACAACCTCTACCACTCAAGCCCATTGAGGTGAGTGCCCCTTTCTAGCAATGGGGGTTGGATTTCATTGGTGAAATTCATCCTGCTTCTTCTGGTCAACATAGATGGATCCTCATAGCGATATATTATTTCACGAAATGGATTGAAACAATTCTCACCAGACAAGCTACAGATGTGGTGATCATTTCATTGCTTGAAAATAACATCTTGTCTCACTTTGGTTGCCCGAATAAGCTAATCATTGATAACGCAACAGCTTTAAAATCAAAAAGGATGGTAGAGTTTTGTCATAAATATCACATCATTTTGAGTCACTCAACTACCTATCATCCACAAGGCAATGGATTGGCGGAGTATTCGAACAAATCATTGGTCAACATAATCAAGAAGTTGCTGGAAATAAACAAGAAGAGCTAGCATAAGAGGTTGGTCAATGCACTTTGGGCAGATCGGGTCAGTTAGAAGAAATCCATTGGTACATCACCTTTCGAGCTTGTTTATGGAGTTGATACAGTATTTCCTACCTCTCTCGCTGCCCTGGTAGTCAAACTTCTTCAGGAGGCTGGCAGTGAAGAAGACCCCATGCAGAGAAGGTTGAATCAAATGGTCCACTTGCAGTAGACCAGAGAAGAAGTTTTCAAGAACACATCCAAATTGTAGGAGAAAATCAAAAACATTTATGAAAGAAAGGCAAAGGTGGACAAATTTCAGGTGGATGATGTGGTGCTGAAGTGGGATGCAAGGAATGAGGAGAAAGGCAAGCACGGTAAGTTCGAGAGCCACTGGAAAGTTCCCTTTAATGGGGAAGATTGTCCAGCAGGGCTGATCAATGGTCAGTTGCTCAAGCCGTACCATTTCTGAGTTATTAACGTTGCTTCCACTGTCATTGTAAATACCATTTTTATTTCAGTTTGGTTAGAGTTTGTCAAGTTAGTCTTCAAGTCCTTTCAATGTCAAGTTTGAGTCAGTTTTTTTGGTCATTCCAATTTAACAAATGAGTTATAGTCCTGTGTTGTTTGTCGAAATAATGACTCCATAGCCCAATGGACAAATGCACTGTCTAGCTCTCCCAGAGATCTTTTGTTCTTAGCACCTCCAAGGAGCTACCATCCCCCATTGGAGCCAATGTTAGAGTCAGTCTTGTCAGTCCTCCGTCAGAGATCAAAACTCTTTATGCATTTCATTTTTAGGAGTCTCGCTCCATTCACTCAACTGCATTCCACTAGGGGCATGCCATAATCTGACGGAAAAGGTCATGCTAGTCACTTCCCCTCATGTATGGCTACTGCTGGCTCAGGTCTTTTGTCAATGATCACTAAAGTCCATGATAGTCAAGGTCTGGTACTTTAAAGGACAAAAGTAATTTTCAATAGTTAGGTCTAGGGATTCATCAAGTTGGTCTTCAATCATGTCTAGTAAAGCCATGCAGGCCAGAGTGAGGCCCTTACAAAGTTATGATTCAGAGAGTTTCATCGTCATGTTGATAGACTTCGACTCTTCTTGAAAACTCTGTTTTGAAGAAAAGTCAAATAGTGTCATTGGTGATAAATTTTCAAAAAAGTCATCATTTGATTTCTTCAGATGCAGTCATGGTTTCTGTGGCCAAATTTCCTGTCATGTAATCCCTGCAAAGAGTGCTGAAAATTTCATCGTTTGAGCTAAAAGTTCAAAGGGAAAAGTGAAATTCAATGTTGCTTTAAGTCAGCGAAAAAGTGTCAAAACATAACATTAGAAAAATGGGTTTTTGAAGAGGAAAAAATTAAACCCATGACTTCAAAGCCTTTATATACAATTTTCCACCAAAATCAAAGTCATTGTGCAAATCAAGTGCATAGGGAAACATTACAAAGTGTTTGAGAGTGCATAGTAGTTGTTTGGAGTGAATTTGCAGGTAGTTTTCAGGTCACGACGCATACACAAAGGGGCACGACGCACACACAGGGTGCGGCACATGTTGTAGATCTAACCCAAAATATTATAGATTTGATAAGAAAGTATAAGATAATGCAAATAAACCCAAGAAATATATAGAAATGAATCTTTATTGATCAAACCCTTAAGGTAGGGCAACACCATACATTCACTCCTTAAGGAAGGAGAATACTCCACAAGCCATATGCTTGTTCATACAAGAATACTTCTCTTTTATGTCTCTCCATGTGGAGTCTCTAGCCTCTATATAGGCCTCATACATACAATACCATGCATCATTACCATGGTTTACTCATACCATCAACTAATACCATGGGCCCATTACATTATTATTAACTACTTGTGGTCCCTTACATGACATAGGTTAACCACCTTATTCATTACTATGGCCCATCCCATTATTATATTATTACCTTGGGTACCTCCCTCGGTACCCCATATTACCCCCCCTAGGTACATAACAGCACACATAGAGCCACCCCTCAGTGCATTTTTTCAATGGGCGCGGCGCACACCCAGGGCGCGACGCACTGGGTTTGGCGCACTGTGCACACCCAAAAAGGGCCTACATCATGCCAAAGCACCTTAAATCACTTGTGATACCCATCAAATTGATAGGTAGGCTCTATATCATGGCTTTCTCATCAAATTTTATGGATGATATGGTGGTTCTTGGCTATGTTTAATTGCCATAAAACTCATAAAACCAACCACTCAAAAAACATCAAAACTATGGTGGCTAGGGTTGCATAATTGTGGTGTTGATGCCAAGGCTCTATTTTCCTACCATTTTTCCCTCTCCTACCGTTTTTCCCTATCCTCCCTTTCTAATTTTTCCTATTATCCCTACCCTAAAATACTACCAAACCCTATTCCCTATCCCCTCCTCTTATTTTTCAACATAACACCCCAAAACCCTACGTTATCAAGACCCAAAACCCTACCTTATCAAATCCCCTAACCCCCTTACATATCCCTAAACAAAACTTCTCCCCATAACCCCTATTCCTATCACATTACTCCCCTCCTAATACTCCCTTTTGTTTCATTGTTCCCCTTGGTGGCAGATATCACAAAAGCACCCAATTTCACACCATCTCAAAGGGCAGCCTAAGTACAGTACACATAGCAGTCATGGCCTCTGAGCATTGATTAGAGTATGAGATGGAGACACAAAGAGATTCATCCTCAGAAGAACAGGCTCCCAGGAGACATCACAAGAGTGGAAAACATGTTAGGGATGAGCCAACTACCCTCACTGAATTGCAGGCCTGCCCTCTTGCCATGTCATGCTTCCAGCACCTATCATGTTTTGAATATTGTCAAAGGGTGGCTAATCTTAGAGTTCATCATGAGTTGGCCGGTCTTTTTGTGCTTCGCCTACATGGAGGTCAGTCTATATTGGCTGGGGTCACCTTCACATTAACACCCGAAACTATCTCAGTGGCAACAGGCATACCAAACGTTGGAGAACATTGGCATAAGAAAAAGAAGGTGGATAGGCAACACTATGAGCCTTACATTAAGGCCAGATTCTTGAGGTAGCTCACAAGAGTCTTTCCATTTAGATACTTGAAAGATGAGTATGCTCCACTCGTGAAATTGATCATGAAGTACTTCAGCTGTGAGGGGAGGTTCTTTTGACTATATGCCTATCACATCAGGTTGCTCATGCACTTTACCAGGCTGCGGATGATGAACCTCCCATTCTTCATTTGCAGGAACATAGAGAGGATGAACACCTTCATGCAGCATAAGACACCTCAGCAGCAACTTAACAATGTTTATCACTTTGCTCTTATCCAGATTTTGGTGGATCATCAGTTGGGATTGCAGGGCATTGCTTGGGAGGACTTCATCTCCCGTGACCTCTTCAGCACTTCATAGGTACTATCAGAGGCAGAGCATGAGATAGGTGGTCCTTCTCATCAATATGATCACCATGAGACCACGACTATGCCAGTATTCGTGACATATCAGAGAGGCAGTAGGCACTTGTTTGCAGCAGAAAAGTGAGTGTTATCTCCACCTGGGGTGGAAGGGGCCTCACTTCTGGCATCGAATACATAGGTACAGGACAAGGGAAAGAGGCCCATGCATGATTAGGGGCCATCAGGTGAACAGGAGGCCGACTTCATCCTCATTTAGGATGATGATGCAGATGTAGAGAGTGCCCGACTTAGGATGACCATTCAGGAGCAGAACACGAAGATCCAAGACTTGTCACTCAGTGCCAAATGTATCATCAGGTATTTGGAGTAGAGGAACAAGAAGCTTGAGGACCAGCATGAGATCATGGAGCTACAAAACATCCATGAGAATCGACAAGCTGCCCAGCAAAGGAGGATCGAGCTCACTACCTTGGAGCAAGAGATCAACAATGACCGTGAGTCTTGGCTCGAGCGGATCAACATACACCTTGAGAGACTACTGGAGAAGTCCAACAGAGACAAAACCATACTGAGGAGGATGGTTTATCATTACAGGGCACAGAACATGAGTGCAAAGACTTGGATAAGGAGCTTGAAGGCAAAATTGAGCAGAGCAACCAAGAGACAAAAGAGGCAAAAAGAGAAAGATCAACTTCGAATCTTGGCTAAAGCCTCTATGGCCCAGCATAGTGCCCCTTAGAGAACCTCCAGCCCAAATTTCAAGAAATTTGGGGCAATTTTGGTCACATGGAAATTTTTTGGTCACAACACAGGTTTTTTCTCCCTGTGTGTCGCACCACTGGCACGACGCTTAGGTTTGGGAGCTCCAAATGACAAATGGCTTGCATTTTTGGATTTAGCATGCAAAATCACGACTACTGGTGCTTGGACAAGAAATTTGGGCATGATTTGAGTCTCCAGGAGGTCAAAAACACCCAAACAATGGCCTCTCTACCCCTATTTTGACACACAGGAAGTAGTATTGGGTGAATGAAGATTTGGAGGGGCAAATGAGAACCAAATTCAAAAATTCCACTTGGGCTAGAAAATAGATAGGCCAGGCTTTACAATAAGCACACTTGGGCACATTTTGGACTCGGTGCCTCAAAACAACTTCCAAAGTGGCACGGCGCATATAGAATCTAGCGCAGCACATATAGGGAAAAAGGCCAAATTCACCTCCGTTTCGCGAAATTTCAATTCACAACTTTCTCCAAGTGGGCCCGCTGATGTAATTTCACTTTTTTAGCACATAAGGCAAAGTTTAAAGCATTTCCAGTCTAGATTGGCTTCTATCCAAGTGGAAAAGGAAGGAAAATAGTCACCCAAGCCATTTGTCATGTTTGTAACGCTGCACCTGTAGCTAATGGTTGGCTTTCCATCTCCATTTTGTAATGATTCGAGAAACTCCCCAACCCTTGGTCATTCTATCTCCTCATGGAACATTCTATATATTGTATGCAAACTATTTGCAAAGGGTTGGTTGGCTTGTAATTTCTGGGAGACTGTGGGAAAGAACTCTGTTTCTTCATTGTATATTTTGACAGAGGATTAATAAAAGGCAACGGCTCTGTTTCATGAGATTCATGTGGTTGTGAGTGCAGCAAATGTGTCTCTTATGTTTCATATGTACGTCGTTATGTTTCATAGTTCATTTCATATTCATTTCCAGGGAAATTTTCTAAGTTAGATAAGATAGAATTCAATTTTATTGCTCTTCCTGTGGGAAAATTTCATGTTCAGTGTTTCTTCTTCTGTTGAAAAGGATTCATGTTGTCCATTCCCTTTTCACCCTCCTAAGCAATCTCTCCATTCCGCATTATTTCAAAACTAAATTGCTATACTGTCTACCTGTCTTGCCTCACGAAGTAATCTGTGCCTTTATATTCAATTCTCTGTTCATTGCTGTCCGTTGGTCCCATACCATCCCAGAAACTCAGTCATTCATAAAAAATTGTTTCTTGTATCCATATTTACTTACTAGCCTAAGATCAATATTTCACTGTAAATCATCTCAGACCATTTCATTTATCTATTCACTGAGCGTGACTCGGAGAGAGCCCTCTCCTGTTTTGGTAGGGCTAGCTACTAGACTGAACGTGGTTTGTGGTTACCCTGAATTTTGCCTTCCTTCAGCCTAAGGCAGATTTAGGTGCTAACACCTCTGATATTGGTTTGCTCATTTAGATTTTCCCCTTTTCCTTCTCTACTTGATTGGATTAGTCTGAAAACACTGAAACATAGAGACCCAAGTGTAGGCATGAGGTTTTCAGAATAGACATGGATATCATGGTTTGACATAAGGCTTTCCTTATGCAATGATTGTATTTTTCATTGGAGCATCATCAGCCACAAGGTGTAACCAAGACAAGGAAGAAGGATAGGGAGTTATAAAAATGTGGTGTCAAAAATTCCTTTTCTATTTTTCCACATTGTCTTTCGAGCCCAAATAAGACACCCTTCATGTAAAGTCTTCATTAAAAAAAATAAAAAATACAAAACAAAACAAGGAAACAAAACTACGAGGAAAAAAAAAAGGAGGCTAACTGAAAAGAGAACAAAATACAAAAGTTAGGAAACACAAGAGAAACTACAAAAAATGAGTATAGGATGAATTTGCAAAGGAAACCAACATGAAACTAAACCTACTCCTAACTTTACAGTTAGAAGGTCAGGGTCACATATAATGAAATATCCAATGTAGCCATCGTAGTTGCTCTCGACTTGCAATCACAAAGATATGATCGATTAAAATTGAAATAAAACAATGTATAACAAAAAAGATAAGAGCTTGAATATCCTGCACAACAAATTCAAGGTATTTCCTATAAAAAAAAAGATATGTCATAACCACTACTTATAACAATTTTGCACTCTTACGTTTTTTCTGAAAATCGTAAGAAGACAAACCTTGGGGGCTTCCTAGAAATGTATCTTCATTTGCACTATAATCCTTAGCATGCATGAGAAAAGGCTAGAACATGTTATTTGTTGTGGATCTTGCCAAGTAAGATTGCTCAAACCATTCAATGATTGGATCATGAAATTCGAAACAATCCTCTTCAAAACCATGAGAACTTTGAAAAAATGAATTTTCAATTAAAAGTGCAGTATCAAGATAAGAATATTATGAAGGAAAATGGATCTAGTAATATTTGGTAGACATACCAAGATAGTGTGGAATTGGCGTAATCATCAGGGAAGTCTAAAGTGTCTCAATTTCTTGATAAGTATCTAAATAGAGAGATAAACCATACATAATAATCAATGTGAAACAACTATAATAAGATATACTAATAGGAAAATGATAAAACTAATGATAGTTAATATTATGATCAGATGGATCATTTGTGGCATGAGATTCTCTATTAGAAGATAACAAACATAGATCAGTTTGAACATATTTATGAATGCCTTGAACAAATTAATAATCTTCTTTGTCATCAAGAAGAATTTGATTCACACAATAGCTATTCCATTCATTAAAACTCAAGAGGATTTCAGTTGTGATGAAGAACAATATCTATGATATAAAATTCACAAGAAAAACTAGGAACTGACTATTTTGAAATGAATTTGATAGACATGATTGCTTCAGCCAAAGATGATTTTTGAAATGATTAACTTCATAGTTCCATGATTCTATGAGAGATACACATTTCAAATCCAAGTTTGATACCATATATTTGCATGAAGATGAATCAACTAAAGAAGATCCATGAATCTGATCATAAATAAAATCTTGAAAGCTCGAAGGAATCCATCTACAATAACAAACATCTTTAAAGAAGGAATTTACATCCAGTGAAACCATGCAAAGAGAAATATTTCACAAGAGAAACCAAATATGACTTAGTTCGGGGACCTTGCCAAAGTCACGAGATCCTGTCATAACCATCAACGAAATTTGAAGTGCCTTGAATCCCTGACAAGTCCTGAAAATTTCAAGGATTGTAAAATCACAAATTGAAGATTAAACGAGATCGTGCATGGTGTGAGGATAACTACCACCACTAATTTTAGTAAGACCACTACTAATTGGAAGGAAGACATCTCTTTCAGTGACTTGATTAGAAATTTCTTGAGAAATATGATTGGAAGAATTGTATTTATGCAAAACAAGAGATGATGAGGGATGTGTTATCACTCAGAATATTCCTTAGAAGTTATCAGAAGAAGGAATAAATCGAGGTAACCACAAACCAATCTTTTAAGTATGGGTTCTAGCCAACCTACGACCCAGAGAGGGCTCTCTCTTTATAATTTAGCTTTGTTTTTCTAGGATTTTAGGCTAGTTGTTAATGTTCATTGGGGTTTTGGTTTTGAATTGAAGGTTTGGTGGTGGAATTCTAGGAACAGATGGATAGAGAAAGGTCTTTAAGCCATTGGGCTATGGAGTCAACAAATGGATAGCAAAATTGGATCAATTCATTAAAGGGAATGTTCACAGGATAGGCTAGCAAAGTAAAGTGCAAATCTGTAGGTTGAATGGGTGGAATGATCCTAACCAGGGTGAAAGAGCACTTCAGAATCCTCAGACTAGGGTTAAAATGAAGAATAGGGAATAACCATGAATAAAGGGCACTTAATAATCCTTTTCTATAGATCACAAGAAATTACCTAAACTAAGGAGAAATCAAGAATTCCATAACTTAGATTTCTGAAGAAAACATTGAATATGCATAACAGTCAATACATAGTGCAGTTAAGCAATTTCTGAGATATCATTCCATGTTATAGCATTCAGATTTTTAGAGATACAAGTAAGACCTTGGAAAACTTAAAGAAAAATGACATTGAATGTGAGAGGATACTTATTTGAACTTTTCTTTACACAAGAATCCAATGAAATATCTGATCTTTATTCCTTGATCCAACTAGCTGATCTAGTCATTGATACAATAGAATTTTAGACTTAAGAACAAGAAGTATATAGAAATGTTTGGAACCCACCTTTACATACTTCGATTTGTGAAGTATTTATACAAAAAATTATTACAAAATATCTCAAACTGATTTGAGATTAAATTTAGGAAATATAAATATCTTCTTTCAAGAAGATAGAGACAGATAATGAACTATTTCATGTTGTCCCTTTTTATTCGGTATTGTTGGATGTTATGGTTGGATTTATAGCCCTCTATGTTGGCTTGCAGTTGTGGAGTTTCATGTTGGAGCCTTTTTTACTTTCATCTCTCAACTAATACTCTTTGACCCTGCCACTCTTTGACCTTGTTGTGTTGCGTTTATCTGTTTACCTGGTTGCCTTCATTTTTACTGTGTGGTAACTTTTAGCTGTAAATTTATCATAGTAAATCAGTCATAGTCTCCCACGATTTTGCATCTGGCAATTTTACATTCATCATTCTCTTGTAGATTTCATCAGCTTCAGTATACTTGGCAAAATTGGGCTTGGAGAGGAACAAATGTTTTATCTCATGCTCAAGGAAAAACAAGTTCTCAAATGTGTCATATAACACTTTGCCTGTTGGCATGACTTTTGTGGATGAAGAACTGGCTTGTTCCTTAGCCAATTTTCTAAGTCCACCACCATAGTCCAACTGTGTCATGAGTTTGTAATTGATAGCCATAGGACTGGGCAGACCTTTCTCCCTCAAAATCTAGAATTTAACCATGAACCTATCCGTGGATACCTGCATATTGTGGCACTTTTCTTCCAAATTAAGCACAAGGTTCCTTTCGGAAAGGACCTTCCTTATTTCTAAAATGGTCGTAGACCTATCTTCTTTATTTAGCTCATGGAGCTCATATTTATTCTTGATATTGAGGAAGTTGATGCGTTTATTTACATCCTCTGGCTTATTTCCCAACTCCTCCTTCACTTTCTGGATAGCTTCTATAGCTATCTTTACTAACTCTGTTTGTTCAAAAATATCTTGGATTGATGGCCAAATATCATTGACAGAGTTAGTGATATTGGCCCACAACATTTCCTTGGTTTGTCCAAGTGGTTTCTCCAGTGTTAAATCCTTCTCTAGGATTTTCATTATCTCACCCATTCTTTGGGATTTTTGTGCTTCTTCTTTCTACTTCAGTTGGGCAAGTTTGCAGTCTATTTCCAAACTTGAAATATTTTCTCTTAACTTGTTCATCTCAGGAGCTTGGATAGACATCTCTTCCATGGCTTTGACTAGTTCTGTTGCTTTCTCTCTTGATGCACCTACTACTGATGTAGATTCGATTGTTGTTGGAAATGTTGTTGCAAGTGGAGCTGTAGGTGCCAAAGATGCTGCTAGTGTGGATGGCACTACTATGGAGATTGTAGGGATAACATTTGTTGAAGAAGTGGCCACATCTGTTTGTTTTAATTGGATCAAAGCATCCAATTCCTTTTCAGTCTCGTTTAGTTGATTGTACAATTTCAAGACCAAGTCCATGAGTTCTTCATGCTCTTGCTAAGCTTCTAGGACTTCCAATTTTCGTGGATGTTGTAGCTAGGGTATTTTCAATTGCCTCTTAAGTGCAGCAATATCATCATTTTTCTTCTTAGTAAGCTTCTCTGTAGCTTTTATATCCTTCAGATCATGTCCCAATTCAATCATTAAGCCCTCTAAGGACTTGATCCTTGTATCCTTGACCTATGAGGAGGCCTTATCTAACTAAAATTGTGCTGAGATGTTGTTCAGAGAGTTCTGTAGCTAATGGGATGCTATGGCTTAACTTGTCAGGGTGGAGTACATCATCTCTCCAACCTGTTTGTGTAGTTCAATCTGGTCTATGGGATGAATATCCCTTGCCAACACTTCAAAATATACCCATTTGAAATCTGATTCTATCTTTGGCTGTTGGGTTGTAGGCTTAACAAAGCTCATTTGTAGCTTTCCCTCTTTAATGTCAGAGGCTGACATTAGCCTTGTTTGATTGGTGGGAGTTAGCTTCAGGTACTGAGCATATGTTTGGGCCTTAAGCCTCTCATTTCTAGCTTTGATTTCTTTATATCTTTCCTTGATATCTTGGTCTTTGTCAGTAGGCATTCTAAAGGAAGACACTTCAACACTAAGTTGCCTTTCCAACATTTGAGTTTGTGATGTGGAAGGCTCTTGCATGCCTCCATATGGAGTGGTAGGCCTACTTCTTTCTGCTCCTGTATTTGTGACCTCAGCCAAGTCTTCAGTATACTCTTGCTCAGAGGCTGGATTTAGCCTTTGCCTCTTGTTTGATTCTTGCTGCAAATCGGAGGTGGCCATTCTTGAAGTGGAAGCCCCTTCTTTGTTTCTTTTTGGGACCTTCTCCTCATTCTAAGGAGTTTTCATGACTAGAGGGATGCTCAGAGTAGTCTCTGGTTCTTCTAGGACCTGCAGAAAAGAGATGTCATCAAGCTACTTTTCTAATTCAATTAGAGCATTCTCTACGTCTACTCTGGTGTTGTATTGGTCTATTAGGGTACCCTCCACCCATTGTGTTTTATTTGCATATGATTCTATTTTAGGTATGGGATGGTGAATGAAAGGTCCTAGCTAGACCTTTTGTCTCTTTTTCGTGATGAATTCCAAAGGATCATATCTCCAAACATAACTTCTTTGGAACTTCATTCTTTGTAGAATTAGGTCTACTTCTTTGCCTGCCTCCCTAGAGTTGCATATGAAGGGGCCTAGTTGGTCTTTTATCTTGAAATTAGCCTTATTTTCCTATGGATTGGTGTGATGTGATATGCAATTGTGATATCACATCATAGGGTTTCAACGAAAATCCCTAACTTATTCCTCATAATTACCGATATGTGAAATGCGATAGTTATACGACATTGCATGTTTATAAATGGATTTTTCAATTTAAAACTTTATGATGAGGCATTTGTGATGACTTTGATCACATCACAACTTTTCAAACTGATGTTCATTGATCTTAAGAAAGCTTGATTTGCGATGAGCGATTCCAAACACTCATAAAGAAACTTTTATATGAAAAGTATGGAATATCTATTTTACTCAAAAGGTTTTATTGATTTTTTTATATCGTAAAAGGGACCTATTTCTTATTTAGCATCTTTCTACTAAGATTAAAAATTTTAAATGGGGGTTGTTGTTGTATAGCACAACAATTGGTGATTCAATGGAAGAACTAGTTATCTCTGAATACAATAATGAAATTTCTAATACTTTCTTAAGTAGAATCAATTGAGGAAAATGGAACTATCTTGGAATTGTTTAGATAAAAATTTCACTCAGAATAAAACAAACAGATCAATTTTGCAATTTCTTTTACAAACCCTTATCATAAATAGGAACATTTTTGGTTTTTAAGAGCAAATTCAACTATATTATTTCCAGAAAAATAAGATGCATTGTCAAATATAAGCGTGTTAGGTAAACCAAACCTTGTAATGATGAACTGATCAATAAATTCGATAATCACATAAAAATTGGCTACCTTTAGTGGAATTTCCTCTACCCACTTTGTGAAGTAGTCCATGGTTGTGAGAATGTATTTGTGTTTCATGGAAGAATGTGGAATGATCTCTCCTATAATATCAAGTCCCCACTATTCAAATGGTTGCTCAATGTTAACTGGTTGTAAAGGAAAAGTTGGTTTCCTTTGTCTCCCACTAGTAGTTTGGCATATCTTACATTTCCTCACGTAGTCATGGGAATCTTTGAACAAAGTCAGCCAATAATACCCAACATGTAGTATTTTGTTGGCTGTAGCTTCTCCTCCAAAATCTCCACCTGCTGGGCCATCATGTAGTTCCTACAAAACCTTTTGCGCTTCAGATTTTTCAAAGAATCTTAATAGAACATAATCATAATTTCTTCTAAATAATACATCATCAATGATTTCATAGTGTTTGGCTTTTAACCCTAAGGTACGTTTGTTTCTGTAGCTGAATTCAGGGGGAGCATATCCATTTTTAAAGTAAAATATCAGATCAGCATATTGAGATTTAGAAGAAATGATACTTATCTCGTTTACTTGTGAAGTATTATTTGGATCTTCATGATTTGATAAATTGGAAGCTCCTACCAATAACCTGCAAAAACATTGCCCTCTAACAATTTTCACTTGTTTAATATCAATATCATACTCTTGAAATGTTGTTACCCAGTTAGCTCTTTTCTCTCCTACTTCTCTTTGAACTAGCAATTGTCTCACTGCAGGGAATGAGACTATTACTTTAGTGTGTGTTTTTAGGAGGAATGGTCTAAAATATTTAACAGACTTAAACACAAAGAATGCATGTTTTTCAACTTCGGAATAATTAAACTCAGCACCCTGCAAATTAGAACTAAAGAATGATATTGGTGTTTCTTCTTGTTGATCGTCAATTTGTGTTAAAACAACAACATAAGATGTTTTAGTGGCAAAAATATACAAAATAAAATGACTAGAGAAATTTGGAGTACTCAATGCAGGAGCATTAATGATCACTTGTTTGATCGAGTCAAAAGCCTCTTTTTCGTTATGTCCCCATTTGAAGACTGAACTTTTCTTAATCATGGATTGCAAGGGTAAAACAATATGAGAAAAATTAGGAACAAACCTTTTTACAAAATTTATCTGTCCCAAGAATGATTGCATAGACTTCTTATTATGTGGAAAAGGGATATCGAAAATTTCTTTTATCCTGTTAGGATAATGTATATGCCATTTTTGGATACAATAAACCCTAAAAGTTTACCTTCATCAAGAGCAAAGAATGATTTCTTGGGATTTAAGGAAATCTCATATTTTTTTCAACGTTCAAAGATCTGCTTTAAATCATGTAGATGATTGCTCTTTTTCTTAGAATAGACAGTTATATCATCTAAGTAAACAATGAACATCCTATTGATAAAACTTTTGAAAGCTATGTCCATAGCTCTTTGGAAAGTAGCTCCAGTGTTTATCAAACCAAAAGGCATTTTTTGACAAGCATATGTTCCCCATTTGGTTCTGAATGTCGTCTTTAATCTATCATCTGGATGTACCAAGATCTGATTACATCTTGAAAAAGCATCAAGAAAAGACATTAACTCTGAGCCTGCTACTGGTTGAAGTATCTTCTCCATTGTTGGTAATGGGAAATTATCTTTCTGACATGCTTTGTTGAGATTTCTAAAATCTATGCAAATCATAATATCACCATTATTTTTCTTCACAGGTACTAAATTGGAGACCCATTTAGAATGTCTAACAGGAAATATTATTTTGGCTTTAAGCAGTTTATTCAACTCTTCTTTGATTTTCCTTTCAAGATTTGGGTGAATTTTCCTTAGTTTCTGTTGTACAGGTTTCTCATTAGAAATCATTGGAATTGTGTGTTGAATGATAGAGGTATCATAAGTTTTAATATCCTCATAATTCCAAACAAAAACATTTTTGTATTTCTTCAATAAACTGATGAAAGCAAATCTTTCAGGTGATGAAAGTCCAAGTCCAAGATTGACATTCTTTTGTTTGGAATCAGTGCCAAGATTTACTAATTCAAACCTTAAAGTTTAACTTTGAAGTTTTGCATTAGTGACCTTTTTGAATCTATCCTTAATATGATAGAGATCTTCTAGCTTGACCATAGATTTAGGAATAGTATTTTCATTGAGTCTCTCCTTTAATTGAAGATCATGATTGCTTTCATCGATAATTTGTTCATCATAAAATCCTTCAGATGTCAAGAAATTTAAGATATCCTCATGATTGAACGCACACCAATTGGTAACATTATCTAGGACAGATGGTCGACAAATTAATTCAAATAGAAAATCTATCTGGACTCTAATATTCAGATGGAAGGAGTTTAGAAGCAACATTAGCCAGAAGATCTTCTACTACATTCTATGATCTAGGAATAGGACAAATGTAAAATGCCAAAAAATGAGTTATGAGCTCTTGAACAAGAGATTGATAATGTTTCAAATGCCCCAAAAGACAATGGATAGTATTTCTCACTTGTTTAATGACAATTTCAGAATCACCAATGTTATAAAAAAAATTTGGGCACTGCAACCCCAATCATATATGTCCATACAAAAAGGGCCTCTAAGTCCCTAAAAGTTTTATTTAACACCCTAAAGGAAAAAGGTCAGCTGATTACATCATCTCCCAGAAGTTCTCCATGTAAAACTACTCATAACTGATCAAAACTGGATCATCTCACTTGCTCCATGGTCAAGTTGCGATGCATTGCACCTAATACACACGGGAGGTGCGATGCATACTGAAAATTCCTTCTATAGGGTGCGATGAGCGAGAATAGACAAGTGGCAGAGATAGTTTGCTAAGTGGATGATCAAGGAATCTTCTAGAAAGATCTCATATGACACTTGCCTCTCAAAATTCGCCCAAGGATGAGTAAGAGATCAATGAAATCTCCAAGTGGAGCCAAGAACTATCAGTGGAATGACACTAATAAAAAACCCAGAGCTGACTCACACCTCTGCAAATATCTATATATGGATCCCTCATCCTAGAGATCCAAAGGTTGAAGGATGGAATCTTGTATTTTGTAAGGAAGTGTTGTTGGTTTCTTGGTGAAATATCATAGTGTTGGGTGATCTAAGCTTTTCATGAGGTGAAGAAGGGCTTTCATGCTGAGAGGATGATGCTGGGTCAGAACAATGGGTTGTAATCCTCTTTGTTATTCTTGATTAATAAAGCTATTCAAGTTTTCCTCCACATTCTTGTATGTTTGATGATATATGCATTTGTGTGGTCAATATATCTAGTCCTATATTCTTTATGATTGTAGATCTCTGTTCTTCGATAGTATTATGCTGCTTTGACTCTACAGGTGCTCTTTGAAGCTGGGTAAGTGAAGAAGGAGCGGAAAAGATCTGTCAAAAGGGAGAGGAACCAAGCAAGAAACCAAGCGCAAGATTGAGGTTAGTGTCCTTTGTTCCCCTCTTATCTACTTCTCATAAATGAAAGTGAAAGTAATTTTGGTTTGTTTGTTTCTAAGGTAGCTACCCATCTTAGTGGGACTAGCAGCTCCGAGTGGACACTAGATTTCCTGATAACAAAAAGGCGACTTTGTTGGGGAGCAACTAGTTTGTTTGCTTGTCTATATTTGTTTACTTCATAAACTTATAGATGGAGTCTGAAGCCAAGCCAGCTAGCTTTCGAGCTACATTTGCTATGCAAGTGCAAAGTAGATCAATGTTTCTTTAGTCTATCTCTCGGTTTTGTTTATAAACTGAGAAGTTGATTTGAAAACATCCTAATTTCCTTGGTGGTGGCTCAATTAGCCTCATTAGATCAACCCCTGTGATTTGCATTCACTGACTATCATTTGCTCGGCCTAATTCCCTAGACCATCACACCTTCTCCTCTTGGGAATCTGGATGCATTGCACCTCCCGTGTGCAGTAAGTGAGATGCATCACACTTTCCCTATGTTACAGGTGTGATGATCAGATAAGACCTCTTCTGCTTACAGATTTTGGTTTCTTGTTCACTCTCTTCAGCTTTATTCAGGAGTTTTGCTGTCTATGATTAGTATACCTCTGTGGAAACTCCCTTCTTTTGCATGATTCAGCCTCCATAGTACAAAGAACTATAAATGTTTTTATGTATTATTCTCCATTTACAGTCCTCTTTTACAAAGAAGTAGCGTAATCAAGTTGTCATCTTTTGATTTGAAAGTGTCGCAAGTGTCATTTTCAGTCAAAGAAAATAATTCTATTGTTCTTGATGGTTGATTACACTGTTACTCTTGTATTTGATTTGAATTAGTAGTTTTTCAAGTGTCGAAAGCAATTTTCAATTCAAAATTGCAAAGTGTCGTCATTATCTTCCTTTCGTTTTGAAGAGAAATTTGTTAGTACTGTCGCTTTGAAAAGATAATTTAGATTTGTACTCAGCATTCTTTTTGTCATTCACACATTAAGAAAGCGGAAAACAAATACATGCATGTGCATTTGCATTTAGACTACTTGTTGGTTTGATTTAGGACAGTGCATCTAGTGTGTGCTCTATGTTCTATGTTGAAAGAATCTCATTTCTCTTTCCTTAGTAGCTAGGATTTTCATTGCAAAAAGAATATTAAACGATTGTTTATCATCTTAGATTGCATTTTATGAATTATATATCTACATCATGCGGTGAACCTGAAAGGAAAATTTCTTAAGAAAGATCAACTGTAAAATAAATTCAATGAACATAAAAACACTTTGGAACCTAATGTACAACATTTAGAAGTCTAGGCTAGAGATGTATTCCAGTGTCGTAAAGCCTGGTAACTATCGCTTTCAATGTAGGTTGAGTGATTCCTCCTCTTTGAGATGACAAGTGCCAGTACGGACTTGTGCTCCCACGTACCATCGAGTATATATTGGGAGACCACAATAGGCTACGTCCTTTATCCTTAGGAATTCATGTCTGCCGCCCTATCGATCACAATGCACTAAACACAACACTCAGGAAGATTGACTACCGTACCGTAAAAAGTGTTCTGTAGTTTTGTGATTGGCTTAGTAATCCCTCTGTCTAGATTTCTAGAGTAGTCTCTTTCGTTCATTTTCAGACTCCTTAAAAGAAAAGGTCCATCTGAGCACTTGTCACTTCAGGCTCATTAAAAATCGAAGGCGACTAGAGTCATCTTTTTCTTTTTCTTGACTCTTAAAAATTGAAAAAGAAAGTTGTGTCAAAGCATCTAAAATTCATTAAATTCAGAATAATTTTTTTCCTTTATTTTTAGTCGATCAAGTAATCCGCAATCGTGGAAGAAAGTCAATCAAAACCTTGTCATTCACGGAGACTTACGAGTCAACTATCTTTGACTTCGGAAACGAAACTATTCTGGACAAAGCGAACTCATTTAACCGGATCAAAGTCCCCTGGTTTGATTGGAACAAGTGTTCTGACATCCTTAGAGACTCTGGTTACTCCAATCATTTCTGGTATCCCTACCTCTATAGAATAAATTCCATAGACACAAGAGGAAATTATAACTAATCCTTGTGTGATGGTAAACACTTCTAATCCTAAACCGGCTCCATCTACAACTGATTCGGAAGGTTTTATTCCCCAAACATCTGTCGCTGCAGAACCTATACCTTCTTCGGCACCATAAATATTTTATGGACCTGACAGTCTACCTCTCCCACCTGTTTTGATTGCTATAGAAGAGATTGTGGAAGATCCTTTGTCTAGTACTCCATTGTATTTTGGAGTCAAGATCACCCTATATCCTTCTTCATCAGAAGTTAGTCTCCCTTCATCGCAAGTTCTTATAGAATCGCTAGGAAATATCTTGGATATACTAAACATGTCTGAACAACCATCGACATCTTGGAATGTGTCATCTGACGCACCAGCGGCATAACCTCCTGTCGCAACTCCAACAATGTTCGTCGGTATACCATCTGTCCCAAATAGCTCTCAACCGCTAGATGGAGTCCATCCAGGGACTGTTTCGATAGTATGGTCTGTTCCCATTTGTTCATCCAGAATAATATCTAGAATCTCTTATGTTGAGTCTCAACAAATTGATCCTTCACAACAGTATCAATTTGCGCAGTCCTGTCCCTAGAGGCCCATCGTTCCTTTGAGAACTAGATTGCCACCATATGGGAGGCAATATACCCTTTCATTGTTTCCTCCGGGAGAACAACCATATGGGAGTTCGCAACAAAATTTGGGTCATGCTGGAATTACATCCAATGGTTGGGTGCCAATACTGCCTCAACAACCAAGACTTGTATACTCAATGCAACAAAGTTTACCTATGTCGAATATCCCCACTACACCGGCCATTGTGACAGTGTTGCAAGTACAAGCGTTGCCTATTATATGTCAACCTCAAGTTTCTCAGGTTGCAATACAACAGCCTCCTATCTCCTCAACATAGCCACAATCACCGATTAGTGGCTCCCTAACAAGAGTGACCTAGGTTCAAACAGGTACTATTACCCCTCATCTTGGTCAAATGGCCAGTATTGGACAATAGCACATGGTTTCACAACCATGGCTGGTGCAATATCAACAACTGCAATTCCAACAAGTTTACCAAGGATCTAAGCAAAAACTCTTTGCAAGTAATGGGAAACCATATATTCAAAACGGTCAACATCAATAATTTTATAATGGTTATGCTCATCAACCTTACCAAAGTTATCAACATCAAATGCATTATGCTGGTATGCAAAGACCCACTACTCAGGTGATACCATCCTATCTTGGGTATGCTTCACCAAACCTGAATCAATAGTTTCCCTTCATGGCGAATCTAGAGTTACCGGGTCTAAATCGGCTAAAAAACGATCCAATTGCTTATGCCCCTTAGTGGCCGACGATTCCTCATAAACTTCTACCAGATATTCCTAAATTTAATGGAAATATGGGTGAAGACCCATCGAATCATGTGAAGACCCATCGAATCATGTGATGACCTTTCATCTGTGGTGTTCGTTCAACACTCTAAATGATGATTTGATTAGGCTTTTCCTTTTTCACTAAACATTAACTGGTCTAGCAACAAAATGGTACATTGAATTGCCTAGAGCTTCATTTGATAACTTCAGCACCCTTGCCACAACCTTTTTAACCCATTTTCAATTACCCATAAGGTACGAAATAGGAATAGAGTTGCTTACCAATTTCAAACAGACGATAGCCACTCATCTATCTGATCATATCCATGAGTGGCGGTGTCGTCGTAGAATGGTAAAAACATATGTTCCTGATCAGCTATTAGTTGAATGATTTATTAAGTCATTGTTACCTTCTATAGCAGAAGATGTGGAAAAGGGAGGGGTCGTCACTGAAGAGCAAGTCATTGCTCATGTGCAATATCTAGACTTGATCTATACTCAGTCTAGCATGCTCTATGACAAAATCCCTGATGCTCCTAGACCATAATTTTATGTTCCTCCTCCTAAATCAAAAAAGGACTCTCATGCTAGCGATGGTGTGATAGGCACAACAAGCACAAAATTGACAAAGGCTACAACTAAGAAATCCCGTAAGATTTATGATAAAAATGCAAAGGAAACACTTCTCGCTTCAGAGGTTAATGTCGTGTCAACTGACAAGGTCAAACAACTAAAGCAACCAGGGGGAAAGAAGCAAAATAAAAGGAAAAAGAAGAAGCAAGATAATTCATCTCCTGAAAGACCTTCTACAAACCCTTCTAGGCAAAGGAAACCCCCTGTGGGGTGCCAGATATGTGATGAGGATCATAGGATGAGAGATTGTCCACATAAAGCTGAAATTAAGAAATTATTTAAGAGTTCAAAAACCTCAGCGATATTCACTGATCCGTTTCCAAACCCGAGAACCAATCTGGTTGCTAGTGATAATGCTTCACCATCCCAAGTGCTTATGTTGTCCATTTTGAAAAATCACAATGATGCTTTGATATCGACAAGGAATAAAGATTACGGGAATCCACAGCTGTCGAACAACAAGGCTACTGATCAACCTAGTAGTTCGACAACAACTTCGATCGAAGTTGTGCCACCCATCATTCCTGAGCTGACAATAAAGTTGCCAAAGGGAGTAGTACACAAATCAAAATTTAATCCTTGTGCCATGGCAACATAGAATTATAATATAGTAGAGGACCTAGCCCAATCGTCGTCCACTATGTTGATACTTGAGGTACTGCAAAATTGCCCCTCCCAAAAGTAGACTCTATTATCAGCAATAGGTGGGATTGACCCAATGGATTCCAACCTTGTGCCCTTTAATCATAAAGGATATGACCCTCAGTTACCAGCTCAACTTGCTTTCCTTATTCAAGTGAAATCCCTCAACAAAAATGTTCATCGAACGATTATTGATGAGGGAGCATCTACATGTATTATGTCAATGAGTTGCTAGAAAAGATTGGGCTCATCGCCCTTGTCACAATCATTAATGACGTTGAAAGCATTTGATGGATGAACATACACTCCTTTTAGGATTTTAAGTAACTTGCAAGTTGAACTGGGGGGCAAGACAATATAAATTGATGTTGAAGTAATCAATGGAAACCTCGATTACAACATCCTACTGCGAAGGCCCTGGATATATGCTATGGTTGCGGTTGTGTCGACATACTTTAGAAAGATTGCATTTCCTTTCCAAGGAGGAATTACAATCGTTGACCAACAAACATTTCTCCCCAACAATTCACAAGTTACAAGAAGCATTCTGATGATCCACGGAAGCTCTCAGTCGCTTCAAAATATCAGAGTAGGCCTCCTAAAAGACCCTACATTGATGGGTACATTTTCCCTACTGCCTCCAAACAATCTAGTGGAAGTGGCCACGGTGGGAAGCTGCAACATGATATCTTCTAGATTCAGAAGATTCTTGAACATTTTGTCAGCATGGATCATCGCCCTAATAGAAATATTGTAGCAATCAATTTTCTTGGCCTGGGGGCCAAACTCAATTCAACGCTCATCGAGTGTTTGGATAAATAGGTCTAAGGAAAATGGCACCTCTTTAGATCCTTGGTCGCATGTACACTCTACAGACAAAGGAATCATTTAGTCAATGATGATTGATGGGGTACCATGGGAAGATTACCACGAAGATTATTCCAGTGACAATAATCATCCTTCAGTTTTTTATTTTCTATTAAATACTGTAAATACGGTGGATTCTGAGGATGGTTCTTATCTCATGTCGACCTTGTTAAAAAATGAAACAAGGAGTTATGAGGATAGTTCTTTTACTGTGTCAACCTCATTAAAAAATGAAACAACTCCCTTTCCAAGTTGAGTCTTTCAAAGATCTCGAAGGTAAACCTTCATTCCAACAACCGTGTTGAATGCAATGAAGCTTGGAGGGCATGCACCTCGATGTGCGTTATTATGCTAGGGGCATACAAACTTGTCATGAGCAGTGTTACCGCGGGGTTCAAGCTCGTCAAAAGATAAACCCGAAATGAGCAGTTTTACACAAAGTTCAAGCTCATTAAAAATTAAACCGAAGCAATGAGCAAATATTCCCCCAGAGTTTAAGCTCATTAAAAAATGAACCAACCTCTAGTAAATAACCATTGCAAATGCATTATCATCAGCTTTTAAGCCCTGATCATGTTCCTGCCGTTACCTCCACTCTATTTTAGCTGATCATATGCCTCCATTTGATTTTTTACTGTTTGAGGAACATCGACGAAGAGTGATTCAGTTAGACATCCTTGCAACACTGCCATGATTGGAAAATTCCAAACCTTACCTGGAATTAGCAGCTACCCGAATATATCACTCGTTCCTCAAAGACGAGTCTCCTTTAAGCTCTTTTCACCTAACTCGTAAAATATGAAAAGATTACCAAGTAGTTGGCCTCTCCAGCTCGTTAAAGCTACTGGGAGTGCTACCCCTCTTCTAGATTTTAATATTTTTGGACCTGAGGGATTATTACACAAAAATATCGAGTGCTTTTCTTGTTTGGCTCATTAAAACTATCAAAAATTTATCCCTTTCATATTATTTTATACTTTTTCAGACTTGAGGGATTATATGAAGAAAAAGGATTACTGGAGTTTCCTTTCCGTCCCTTTTCAGACTCTCTAAAAAGGAAAAAGGACCGAGTTGTCTTTGTCGTTAAACTCGTTAAAACCAATAGCGGCAAACTTGTCCATGCAGACAAGAATGAGTTTCATTGTCGCTAAGCTCGTTAAAACATAGCAACGAGTTTGCCCGAAGGGAAAAATATAGTACAAGCATATGTTATCCTCCTCAAGCTTGACAAAAATAAAGAGGTACTGGTCAGCAATGACTAGGGAAAAATTGGGAAGAAAACTTGAAGAAACTTTATTGGTAGCAAGTCGCTCTTGAACATGACACTTTCACTCCATCACCATGATTGAGTTGAGTTGGGTTACTCCGTTCACCGGTCATATTACCTTTGGTCCACCGTACCATCCATCTTTGGGGTTAACGCTACCAATCCATTTCAGTGTCGCCGATATTTTCAAGAGAAGTCGATCAGAGAATTCACCAACCCATCTTGTGTCTCATCCGCTGCAATACATTCACACTCCATTCTTTCATGATCGCCACCCTGAACCTTGTATAAGTTGGATCTGTTTCTTCAACTTGTCCTGACGATGAAGCACACTAGTTGGTTCAAAACGGGTTGACAAATGATTTATCTTGTTATTTACGCCAAAGAATTTCTCTTAAACTTAATATGGATCATAGAAGCCTCAATTCAACACTTGTATCATTAGATCATTTTCACCTCCAAAATCATTTCCTCCGTTCCGTGTCGTAGATGTGGGATTCATTAAGGCCCTCCTATGACGGGTCACTTCTTGTTGACGACAACTCATTATCCAAGAAGTTGACCTAGGAACAACCCTTTCAGTACTTTGAATCTTGCATGCCTCAATGGCAAGTTTCTCACTTCCGGCGGCAGGTTTACATGAATGGCCTTTGACCGAAATATTTTGCATGGTGTTCGATGCCAAGTCCCTCTTTCACACTACGCGAATTGTATTATAGTACCTTGAGGGTCATCATCATTATTGGTGATTCCTCTCGCGCCTGTTAACAGCTTACATCATTGGCTGGTAATCAAGTGATGTCTTTCCATGTTCGACTCTAGAACATTTTTCACGTGGATCGACTTGTACTTCAGGCAAAGATTGCATGAGTTTGAAGACACCAGATCTAGTTTCATCCATCCGGATTGCGATATATTTAGGAAAATAAAGGCATCAAATGTACATCACTGCTGCATAGATGATCATCCAAATCAAAGGATGATGACTCTACCAGAATCAGCAGTGTGCCACAGAGATGGTTGTCTGTCCTATGTACATGAAAATGAATTTATAAAGTTGAGCATGGGAATGCCCGCCTCAGCTAGATCATGAAAATATTATGAAGATAATCTATTGTATTGTATCTTATTACAGGTCACCTTCCAGTTCGAAAAACCTTAGATCCTCATGATAAAGCATTTCACCCAACATCAAAAGATTAACGACCTCATGCTTTAGGGGGCAACTGTTATAGACATTTTTGGGCACTGTAACCCTAATCATATATGTCCATAAACCAAGGGCTTCTAAGACCCTAAAAGTGTTGTTTCACACCCTAAAGGAACAAGGTTAGCTGATTACATCATCTCCCATAACTTCTCCATGTAAAACTACTCAGAACTGGTCAAAACTGGATCATCTCACTTGGTTCATGGTTAGGGTGCGATGCATCGCACCTACTACACACGAGAGGTGCGATGCATACTGAAAATTCCTTCTATAGGGTGCGATGAGCAAGAATAGACAAGTGGCAGAGACAGTTTGCTAAGTGGATGGTCAAGGAATCATCTAGAAACTTCTTGTATGACACTTGCCTCTCCGAATTCACCCAAGGATGAGTAAGAGATCAATGAAATCTCCAAGTGGAGCCAAGAACTATTAGTGGAATGACACTAATAAAAAACCCAGAGCTGACTCACACCTCTGCAAATATCTATATATGGATCCCTCATCCCAGAGATCCAGAGGTTGAAGGCTAGAATCTTGTATTTTGTAAGGAAGTGTTGTTGGTTTCTTAGTGAAATATCATAGTGTTTGGTGATCTAAGCTTTTCATGAGGTGAAGAAGGGCTTTCATGCTGAGAGGATGACAATGGGTCAGAACAATGGGTTGTAATCGTCTTTTCTATTCTTGATATTAATAAATCTATTCAAGTTTTCCTCGACATTCTTGTATGTTTGATGATATATGCATTTGTGTGGTCAATATATCTGGTCCTATATTGTTTATGATTGTAGATCTCTGTTCTTCGATAGTATTATGCTGCTTTGACTCTACAGGTGCTCTTTGAAGCTGGGTAAGTGAAGAAGGAGCGACAAAGATTTGTCAGAAGGGAGAGGAACCAAGCAAGGAACCAAGCGCAAGACTGAGGTTGGTTTCCTTTGTTCCCCTCTTATCTACTTCTCATAAAGGAAAGCGAAAGTAGTTTTGTTTTGTTTGTTTCTAAGATAGCTACCTGTCTTAGTGGGACTAGCAGCTCCAAGTGGACACTAGATTTCCTGAGAACAACCAAATACTTTCAGATATTGGATATTCAGGCCTATTACATTATAGAGACCTTGAATCAATGCTTCATATTCTGCAGTATTGTTGGTACATTCAAGTTCTAATCTACATGATAGCATTATTTTTTCTCCTTCAGGAATGACTAAAATACATCCTACTCCTGCACCATCATTACATTTAGATCCATCAATATACAAAGACCAATATAAAGCCTTACTTATAGGTTTTTCCACAAGTTCATTTGCAACACCAACACACTTAGAAGTATCGGTACTAGAGAAATTTTTGACTTGTGATATCACACTATTAAAAGACAATGGGGATTGTTGAGCATTGAAATTCCCAAAAAATGAATCAGCCAGATAGTTTCTAAGAATGTTATTATTGAAGGATAAAGGTTGATTTTATTCTTCAAAATCAGTTAGTGTGTGAGTCAAATTTTTTTCACGATCAATTCTGATTTTATTTGGTTTCCCATTATAGGGAAGCCACATATGAGACCAATCAGTTGAAATATAACCATGAAGTTTTTCAGACCAATCTTTGCTAAAGATCAAACCATAAAGCTCAAGGATGTCAACAATTAATATATCAATTATTTGGACAACCCCGGGATTAGCAGATAATCTCATGGTAACCAAATTTATTTCTCCTAAAACTTAAACCTTAGTTCGATCTAATTGAACTGCAGATTTTTGAGGTTCAATATTTAATTTGGAGCAAAAATATGTAGGAATTATATTTGATGAAGCCCCTGAATCAATCAAGAAGTTATGAAAATTTCTATTGTAGATCTCATAAGTCAATAGAAAAGGAGGAGTATGAGAATTTGACCTATCCCCAATCAAAATGGCATTGGTAGCATCTACCTTATCAGATGGTGGCTTAATTGATCCTCTAACAACCTTTGATAATACACTAGTTGGAAGAGGAGAAGAAGGTATTGCGTTTAATTCGTTAAGCAGCAACTTTTGTTGATGTTTGAGCTTGCTAAGTTCATGCAGAGAAATATTTGCTCAAGTCTTCTTCATATCTTCCACGATGTTATAATCCATGGAATCTGAAACTACTAGCATTTTAGATGATGAGGGAGGGTTAGAGGATGATGGTTGATTGCGGGGAGATACAACTGGAGCTTTCTTTGTGGGAACTTTCTCTTTAGTAACAAGATTTGAGTTTTTCTTATTTTGGTTTTCTTGACTAGGCTCTACTATACTTTTACTTCTGGAATTTACTGGAAGAGCTTCCTGTTCACCTTCATTATCAGAGTTGGGTAAGATAAAGTCCCACATTCCATGACATTCAACTGTTTCATATTCTTCCATTTCTTCAGCTGATAAAACTGTATCTTCTTCTTCATCATCATCCAAGTCAGATTCTACATTAGATATAGCATTGGGTGGTTTGGGATCAGTAGGCTGATTTCTTTTAAAGTTCCTAAATGGTCTTTACGTAGAAGTATCAACTACTTTCTTTTTTATTTCAACCATTTCATTAGACATAGTTTTAAGAACATTTTGTAATCCTTCCATATCATATGGATCCTTGGTTGCCTTCTTCTTTGAATCATCTCTAAAGGTAACTTTCTTGGATTTCCTTTCTTCTAGAGAATTTTTCTTTTCCAAAGAAAGGATTTGTTTTTCAACAGTTATTGCTTCCTTCATATTTTCTACTAATGTTGGTTTGGTAGCCCTATCAACAAAGAAGGGTATGTTTAAAGGAAGAGAAAAAATGTACCATTCATTTTGAACCTCTTCACTAGGCTTGGATGCCACAAGTATTTTATTCAACAACTTATTGAAGCGTGATTTGAAGTCCTTAATGGGTTCTTTTGATTCAGCTTTCAGGTTATAGAGGTCATTAATCAAAGTTTCTGTAGACCTATCATCTCCAAACTTAGTTAGAAATTGCTCTTGGAAAGCATCCCAACTATTGATAGAATCTGGTGGTAACGAAAAGTACCATGATCCTGCTGCTCAATGTAGAGTGCATGGAAATAGTCTAACAACAACATCTTCTTCAGTTACTCCATTCAAGTTAATTGATAACATGAAATTTTTTATATGTTCTTCCGCTAATAGGCCATTGTTAGGATTAAATTTAGGTAGCCATTTTTCAGGATGTGCTGGCGATTGGGTCAAAGGTACAAGAATTTTGACAACTTCTGGTTTGGTCCATGGCCTTGGTTGAGGTTGACTATGCGCCATTGTTGAGCTAATAGTAGAAGAGGGTGACGAAGTAGTTGAAAGTGATTGGGTAGAGGATGTTGAAGTTCATGTACTTGTTTGGAATATGATCTGAAGTTGGAAAATGGATGGATGACCTTGCAATGGTACAAATGGAATGGATGAGGAGGAGGACAAAGTCTCACTGTGAGATTCTGCTGGTGTCTTTCTAGCCCTTTTTCAACTTGGTAAAGGGAATTCAATTGGTGGAATGCCAAGCTTTTCACTCTTTGCCCTAGTAAGCGGCTGTGATGGGATATATTGGGAAGTAACACTACCTTGGGATAACTCAGACTCTTCTTTGGATATTGAGATCCCCTGGAGTTTATGAATCAAAGATTGTACTTCAGGAGGTCAGGAGAATATTTTTCTGGCATGTTTAGGATTTCAGCAGTGGGTTTTATATTTTTCTTTTCAACTTCTCTCTTATGAATAGGGGATTTAGAATGTGAAGTAGAAGTTGGAGGTGATGGTGAGGGGGGATTACTCTTGGAATGTCCTGTAGATATAGATTTACTTGCCATTCACAGTCTGACCCTCCTTCTAGTGCCAAAAATGTTGATTCCTCTAAAATCGTAGCACCAACATTGGGGGATAACCACCCAGTTCGGACCTTAGTACAAATCCTTATCCATTTGTTATGGTGGCTCTGACTTGATATTATGGGACCAATTTCCCAATAAAGTATGATTTGATGAATGGGTGTTTTGAACATATAAAAAGATGATAGGTGGTTTAATCTATAAGCTCTAAAAGATACAGATATATCTATATAACCTGGGTGATCTCATAATAATGTGATTCTTGATTATTCCTAGAAGACAAATAATAATATAGATTATTTACTTATCTACAGAAAGATGCATTTAAATAATGATTACTTTGTTTAAGAAATTAAACAAAGTAATATGGAAAACATATTGCATAACATACTAATATTTATCGTTGACATATGTATATAATATAACAATTCTAAATCATTCAAAAGTGAAATAATACAGAGTTGTTTGAAAATATGTGAATACATCAACAATAGCAAATAAATGGAATGTTACTTACATAAAACAAGACAAAAGAACAACGATAGAAGTACCAAATGAATTTGAATCTCATTTATATAAGTAACACTCTGGTTCAATCTTCTTATTCTGGAAACTCCAAGGACATACAAAAATGCGAGTCTTTATGAAGCTCTTTCACAAAAAGTCTAAACCTCAATCCACAGCTTATAAAAAGTAAATTAAGAAGTGTAGAAATGAAAAATTATCAAGTCTAGTTTTATAAAAATTGAGGACCCTTTCTAAAGTGACATGAAAGGGTCTTTATAGTAAAATTAAAAACAAACTGTTTATAAAAATTGTTGAGAGTTGTTAGAACTGCCTTTATCAAAATATGGCATTTGAATTTCAAAAATAGAATTGTGATAAGATTTGAATAGATTCATCACATCTAGGCTTTCTCTTGCATCTTTAACCAAACAATTGAGAGCATGCTTTGGATCTCTATAGGATGACTCATCCTGGACTATATTGTGTATGTGGCATCTGAGAGCTTGGGCATCATGTGATCAATGGCATCAATAAGGCACTTGATAGTCATATGTTGGCTATGTGGCTTGACCAGAAAGGACCAATGTGCATCCCAATTAAGACCTTGTATTATGTTAAGCCGCTCTTCCTTGGTGTCCAAATCTTGCTTCCATTGCTTCTCTAAAACTTTCACCTTCGTAAGTTTTCCTGGGGAACAATCAGAAATTAAATTGGCACCATATAAGTTATCATTTACAACTGAATAACATTATTCATTATAGACCTGGCCCTGGAGGTATCTCTTTTTGATTTTATCAACCATGTTTCCCATTCCAAAAACAATATCTCTTTATGAGACTCTTCAATTTTAGGTAAGTTAGTAGCCCTTCCATATTCTGTGCTTTGCCAAGAGAGAAAATTTGTGACTTTATCATCCGCATCTTCAAATTCTAACTTGGTATTAACTGCTTAGTCAATCACTGATGTCGTTATGATGCATAATGGATCAATAAAATATATCTTCTGGTAGAGTAGATTCAGTTGTTGAGATAAAACCTTATTTGCCTCTAAGGCTTCCCTTTTGAACTCTTCAACCTTGGGATAATATTTGAATTGTCCCAAGGATAATTGTAGCTATGTGATTTGCTCTTATTTAGACTTAATCTCTTGTTGATGCATAATTTTAAGTTCCTTGAGCTCTTGAGATAGTTGGTGTTGTCTCTGAATGTCCTGTTGGTCAATTTTCTATTTCTCTACTGTTAACTGTTCCTCAACCTGATTAACCTTTTGCTGCTATGCTGCCAACTATTCTTCAAGCTGATTAATCTTTTGATCCTTTTATTTGATCACTTGATTCACTTTAGTTGCCTTATCAATTGTATTTGTTGTGTATGCGCCTGCAAATTGAGATAACTTAGTCAAATCCTCAGAGGGATTGACCTCTGAATCTTTCCATATGACATTCATAAATTTAGATTGAGGAGTTGTGGATGATGTTTGATCTATTTTCCCCTTTTTCCTCTACCTCTTGACTACAACCCTGTGTTTTGTGTTGTAAAACACATCCAAGGGTGGAATATCCTCAATATTCAATGTAATCTCCCTTGAAGGATTTTCACGGATTATTTCTATCTCTTTTCTAGATGTTTCATTGATGGGTGTCTCTTCAATCACAATATCAGGAATAATGGGCTGTTGTGTTTTAGGAGGCGCAGATGTGATAATGTTTTGAGGATCATTCTGAATTTTGATATGTTGATCAAATTGGTCCCACTCTTTAATCAATATGGGATCAATGTGAACATCAATATTTAGTTTTTCACTAGCCTTATCACTTGTCTCAACTTATTCATAAACCTTCTCAATTACCTGCTCTCCGTTGTGTTCTACCTACTAAATGATTGTTGTAGTACTTAACAAATCCAGAGGTACTGTCAGTAACCTCTGTGTCCTGTATTCAATGAATTTTCCCATTTTCTTAGCACTCAATTTGAATTTTACCAAATGACTTATTGTTGAGAATGATTTTGCTAAAGAAAACAATTCATTGAACTCATCTACCTCATGCAAGAATTTATTAACTTTCATCTAAGTGGTGAAATTGAAAGCAACCTTCTTTGGGTCATATTGTCTTTTAGGGATAGCAACTAGACTCAGATCCTTTGTCTTTTCTTCTTCTTTCTCGACATGTTTAAAATCATGTAATGAGTAAGTGCCATAGTGAAGAGGAAAGATAGGCCACAACTACTTCTTTTAGTCTTTAATATTTCTAGTCATCCTTTTTTCTACTATCTGGTAGGCTACCTCCCTGGCAAAAAGCTTATTTGGAATGTAAAGTAGAAGGACATGAGGATCTATAATACTTCCAAACACCCTAGAATAGGTAAACATCTCTTCCCCGAACCAATTGCCAATTGAGGTTAAATCAATGCTAGCCTTGTCAGACAACCGAGGAGTAGGTTTATTAAAGATGGCTTGATGGACAGGTAAAATAAAACCATGGAAAATCTTATATAAATGATTCTTGTATTCAGACTTCCATAAGTATTTATGGTAAATATGAATGGGGGTTTGGTCCTGAACAATCCATTTCCAACCTTGTATGGGAAAGTTGGAATTAAAACAAATTGTGTCAACTATGTAAGCACTCATATGGAATGGGGGCATGACTTGGGTAGTGATAAATATGTTCTTTCTATAATCCAGTATTTGACTAGATATTTTGTCCAACAGGATAGTTGCCAAGTCCATGACAAAGGAGTTTATTCCTGATTCTATCAATGGAACCATCTCAATAGAAAATTTAGTAGAATCAGGGCTTCTGAAGAGTCTACACATCATAGAAGTAGCATAACAATATGGAGATTCAAAGGAGTCCACAGAATAGATACCAGATGATTCATGTTTGTGCTTGTTAGGAAAATGTCTCCATTGCTTGATAGAGTCTGATTCAATGTCATTCTCCTTGGCGAAAGCTTCCAGGAATACTTTGTTGTAGTGTCACTGGGGATCTGGTAGGTGATACATTCTCTCGACATCTTCTGGTTTGAAGTATCCAAACATCCTTCCGTCAGCTGTGAAGAAAGCTCTATCCGCTATGTTAATGCTCTCAACTACCCATCTTACCATATCATTATGGTAAAATCTTTGCATGGGTTTCTATTCGATGGAGGAAAGAGGTGGCTAAAGCATTGAGCGTGTTTTCTAATTTATCAGTTCCATCAGTTGTTGCCTCTTCCTCTATCTCTTTCAAATCTTCATTTTCAATCAAAGTATATATGCCTTCCCACAAGGTCTTGCCAAAGCCTAGATAGGTGGTATCTGAGATTAATGCCAATTTTCCTTGTCCTTCTTTCACTATAAGGGGAACCTTTTCCTTTCGAGTTCTCTTAGACATCTTAACTACCTGCGTGATTCTGGATTTACACTGCAAAATGAGAAAGAGGAGCATGATAGATGAAAAACTCTAAGAGGAGCCAATACTACTAATTACAGACCAAAAGCGGTTATGTGCATCAAAAGATTGTACATAGTCACAAAGGATGAAATCCTTAAAGGATTGTAACCATAATTGCCTCTAAATGTATTACCATATCCTCATAACATGAACTTTAATACCAAATTAATATATGTCGGATCACAAGTTTTCCAATGGTCCTTTTAGAATAGGTGTCACAACTCTATGATTTTGCAATTAGTGATTGTATTATTTTAATATGTGTAGAGCCATCACATATCGCAAATCGAGAGTTACAAGCACTATGTTCGAAAGAATTCCTTGTATTTTTGCGATTGCGATGAGTAATGAGTTGGCATGTAGAGTTAGCAGGTTGGTTTCAAACTTGGTAGATCATGTTTTTCTTTATACTTGGTTTAGCTTTATATCGTGAGTGCACATAGTATATGGTACTTATTTCTATTGGGAGTGCGGTATGAAATATGCGATTTCGACAGTCACATCACATTACAAAGTTTCAACGAAATCATTTCAACATTTTCCTATGGATTGGCATGATGTAATATGTGATTGCGATATTGCATCGCAAGGTTTGAACGGAAAGCCCTAACTTATTCGTCAGAATTATTGATATGCGAAATGTGATAGTTATATCACATCGCATGTTTATAAATGGATTTTTCAATTTAAAACTTTGCAATGAGGCATTTGTGATGACTTTGATCACATCGCAACTTTTCAAATGGATATTAATTGGTCTTAAGCAATTTCAATTTGCGATGAGAAATTCCAAACACTCATAAAGCAAATTTTATATGAAAAGTATGCAAAATCTATTTTACTCAAAATGTTTTATTACTTTTTTTATATCTTAAAGGGGACCTATTTCTTATTTAGCATCTTTATACTAAGATTAAAAATTTGAAATGGGGGAGGGGGTGTTGTATAGCACAAGAAAATCTAAGAGGACGGAAAGGATACTCAATGATTTTGTTGTTTTCTCTTTCATCATGGACATCCTCACCACCTTGTGCCAATTGAGAAGTTAACTCATCAGATGAAGAACTTGAAGAGAATAGAGTATCTTCATCTCTTGTAGATGCATTGCAAATGGTAGAGCACAAGGGATAGTGAGATGAAGAGGAAGTTTTGATAAGAACATTTTCCTTGACCAAATCAGATTTTGGATGAGAAGCTGAAAGATCAACATGTACACTCAAGAATTAAATATTGCATACATTGAGAGAGTCATCATTAGGGTTATTTTTTTTCAATATTTGAGATTGATTAAGTGAACATATTTCATTTGATTCACTACTATATTAGTGGATTTAAAATCAGCCAAGAATGAGGAAGTATCATCTTCGCAAAGGATTTTGCAAAAGAGAAGAAGGTTAGAAAGAATCTTTACCTTCCTACTCTTCTACTTGTGAGATGTGAATACCTTGCACCTGTCCACTACTTGGATTTGGAATATGTTGATCAAGAAAACCATGGGGAAAGGGATCATGAAAAAAACATGATAGAGGAGGACAAGAATCAAAATCAGGTTTAGAATTAGTCTTAACCATATGATTCATGAGCTAATCCAGGATTTCCTCCATTGGCTCCAAATGATGAAAAGCAGAAGGGAAATGAGAAGATATACTAGGAACTTGATGTGCGTATTTCCCAACTTCGTTATCCTTGTGAGGAGGTGCCTTGATAGGTAAAAGAAAAGGAGGAGGACAAGGAACAGAAGGAATAATAGTTTTCTCCTCTAAAATTCAAGGTGTCTCATGATTTACAAGAGTTGGGGAAGTAAAAACATCAAGGGGTTCAAATTCACCTTGCAAAGGGATATAAAAAAAGTGCTTAAACTTTTGTTTATTGAAATCCCAATTTGTGTCTTCTCCCATAAATTCATAACAAAGGTGAATCAATTATCAAATAATTAATCAATTGATTCATTATGCTTCATTCTTAGTTGATTAACTCTTTTAAGAACATCCTAGTAACCATACCTATTAAATTCTTTATGAAGCTCCTTTGCAAGTTTCTTGAATGAATGAATAGAAGTAGTAGGTAATGTATGATACCATCTCTTAACATGACCTTCAAATGTGAAGGTGATCAATCTAGCCATGACATCCTTGTAATGTATTCCATTAGAAAGGAAAAAATGGATAATTTGAAACAAATGCTCATGAAGAGTTAATTCAACCTCGCCATCAAACTTAAATTGGGACTAGTTATGGAAAGCTTCTGCATGGGTGGTAAGATTAAGCCCTTTAGAAAAGAATATCGGGGTTATGATTTTGGGAAGAGCCATTTTGGATAAGAGATTTTAATCAGACTCAATGGGCACAACCTATCATTTGGCCCTCATTTTGTTGCCATTTTTCAATTGGTGTTGGAAATTTGTAAACCAAGGGGGTATTATTGATGTGAAGTCCTAATTAGACCTCACCATTTGGAATAAGATCCCCATCTCAAGTATCAACCCGGTTTCCATATATTCTTATAGATTTCCTTGGATTTAGCTATTAGTAAGAAATAGAAGCATGTATGTGCCTTTTTAAAAGGTAAGTAAGTGTGCTTGGTGAAGGTTCAGTTGTAGACATATCAAGATTCTTCTATTGTAGAGGGAGTAAAAGTGAGCCTCTAAGAGAGAGGTAATAGTACCACCCTAGTAGATGCGTGTCACGTGGAATGAGTCGATCTTGCAGACAAGATAGACCTTCCTAGAATCTTAAGAAGACCTAATGACAAGCAAACCAACCAGACACTATCTTTCTCTAAATTTGCTTTTATACATAATGGAAAACAAGTGTGTTTAAGGCCTACCTTATGTCCAACGCAAGTTTGGGGGTGCCTTCGCTCCTTTGATCCAAGTGAGTTCCTTTGTCGCGAACTTGCAAACACAAACAAGGCAAACGATTAAATAGCACTTGAAAAACCAATATCATAAAACATATTTAACATGAAAGTCAAGGAGTCCATGAAATAAATAACATATGATACTTGTTCAGAAAAATGACCCTGATTGTATTACTTCAAAAGAAGAAGAACTTTACAACCTTTTCCTTGACGCTGTACAAGCTCCTCCCAGGGTCCAACAAGAAGTCTCCTCTACTTTGACAAGCTTCACTCACTTCCCAATGAAGCCAAAAAAGGTATGTGATCTCTCCTCTTAAGCTCAAATAGGAAGTCTTGATTTCACCAGCATTTACCCTAAAAAATGTTCAACTTCTAACCTCTCTAGCCACTAACCCAACGCCTCAATTTATAGTGCAATGGAGGGAATTTACTAGGTCCTCCTTCAAAGCGATAGAATCCTCCTTCAAAGGGATAGCTCCTCCTAACAAGGGATTAGCTCCTTCTCTTTTGGGATGCATGAACCACTTTGGAGCGAACAATCCACGTCAAAATTTCTTCTAGAATCATCTAGAATTAACCCAAAGTGAGTTTTTTAAGATAAAAATTGCGCCTTTTGACTTTTACAGGGGTACGCACCCTCCCCTTTACATACAAAGCGTATAAGTACATAGGTAATTTGACAAAGGGTGCGGGCCCGCAGGCAAAAGTGAGAGAAGGTGCGGAACCATAGTTACATTGCTTTTAGATGTCTTTCTCTCATTTCCAAAGCTTATTTTGAAGAGCTGAGGTCTGAGACTTGCTTAGGAGGTCAGTACAAGTGATGATAGACCCATACTAACTGCAAATAATCAAGGTGACGATATTTTTGTGTAACAAGGTTGTAAACCGTACCGTGGTACACTTGTTGAGGCTATTGTGGGAAACATCCCAAGTTGTGGGATGAACATCTCCCCTATGTACAACATTCCTACAACCAAGTGATTCATTCATCTACACAACATTCACCATTTGAGACATGCTTTGGTTACCTACAAAAGGACCCTTTTGATATGGTCTTTGGAAGGGAAGATGGCTCTAGTGGATGTAATGATAGGGACAAAGCTCAACAATTCATTCAGTGAATCAAACAGATTCACCAAGTGGTACAAGAGCAGCTGGAGAAAAGTCAAGCCCGTTACAAGCATCAACATGAAAAACAACAAGTCGACCACCAATTCCAAGTGGGTGACAAAGTGTGGTTTCACATCAGCAAGGACAGGATGAAGGGAGAAAGGAAGAAGTTGTGACCCATTCGGTATGGTCCATTCACCATATTGGAGAAGATTGGCAACAATGCCTTTCATCTTGATTTGTCGATCTATATGCAGATGTACTCAGTAGTGAATGTAGAGAACTTAGAGTTGTATGAGCCACCATTGATCATGGATACAGATGAGGTGGGCACTGTTACTACAGTTGATGATTTTGCACCCGAATATCTTGATAAGTTACTGGAAGACATCATCCTTGAAAAAAGGACCAGGACTTCACGGCGAGGAGATGTGGAATACCTTCGAGTGGGTTTTAAGGGAATGCACCCTAGCAAGGCCAAATGGATGCAGAAGGAAAAGGTGAGGGAATAATTCCCTCACTTGCCAATTGACTAATGAAAGATTTTGGCAGTCCAAAAGCTCCTTAATGGGGAGGGTTGATCCAGGTGGATCTTTAGATACAGTGGCATGGAAAATCTCAAAATTCAAAGTGGAAGAAAGAGCTTGCGTAAGTTCCTTTGAAAATGAGCCATTTAAAAAAAAATGGCTTTAAGCCTTTTAAAAGGAAAAATCAAAATCAGAGGATCCAAAGGGGCGGACTTAAGAAGGTGCAGCAGAACCCTCAATCAGCGATCTCCAATTAAATCAAATTTGGGGGAAAGCGATTAGCGATTATGATATCGAGACTAATACTTGTGATTAGTGAACGGATCAGAAGGATCGGATCGGCGATCGAAAGAACAAAAGACCAAGACCTCAGGCCATTGCATATTCCGATGCGATTGGCTGATGTCGATATCGGCAATTGGTAGATCGAAGATCGACAATTGGCGGTTAGCAAAGCCCCATTTACAGGACCAGTGCAACAACGGTATGTCGATTGCAATTGGGGAATAGGACCTGATGGATTTATAGGTCTAATTTGATAAAATTTGAGATCTGGTTGTTAAGGTTTCGGGTCAGAATTATTCATGTTTGAAGGGTTTGGTGTATTGTCGTTTTAAATAATAAAATGCTATTTTAAAGGGATTGTTGTGCCCACCGACCCTTCTACCTAAACGGCTCCTATTCTGAACAAACAGACCTCGATTTGCACACGGCTTTGTGCTATAAAGCCCAATGAAAGAAAGAAGCATGGGAGGAGGGATTTTTCAGCATGCAGTTCATTTGGCAAGAGAGCTTTCAGGTGGACGATAGTGCACTTTGTCTGATTTGGACAAGTTTTAAATGTTTTTAGCCCCCTCAATGCCATAGACGCATTGGTGCTACCCACTTCTCCATCTGAGTTCTTCTGTTCTAAGCCATCTTTCAGAATGGAGGTATAAGCCTCTTTTGATGTATCATATGATTTCATTCTCTTTTTTTTATGTCATTTAATATAAAAGCCTCCCCATTGACTGAGTAGGGCCCGGAGACGTAGTCTGAGTTGGACGAACTCTGTTATCAAGTCTTGTTGTCTTCTTGTTATGCCTTTATGTGTTTTACTTCTTCTTTTATGTGTGCACATTAGATTTATGTGTTAAGCTACAATTTTCACATGTGATTCTTTTCATACATCTATAAACAAAAGTATCTTGGATCAATTTCAGTCAACTAGGTGGATGGAATGAAGGTTCACTTTCGAGATCTTGGAAAGACTCGACTAGGATTTTATGAGATCTTAATCAAAGACTCGATTTGGAAAAGGGAGTTTCTTCATATTTTAATGAGGTTGACACAGTAAAAGAACTATCCTCAGACATATGTTTCATTTTTTAACGAGGTAGATACATGAAGAAACTATCCTCGAACTCCTTGATTCATTTTTTAATGAACTTGACACAAGACAAGGAACTATGCTCACACCCTTTCTTTCATTTTTTAACGAGGTTGACACAATACCAGGAACTATCCCCATCTCTTGTTTCATTTTTTAATGAGTTTGACACAAGACCAGGAACTATCCTCATTCATATGTTCATGGACCATATGAGAACATTGCTCCCAAGAGGTCCTCACTAGATGGAAGAACCACGC